>BRZM01000734.1:30840-45245 GCA_033238685.1 Lates japonicus | reverse complement strand
GGTTTTCAGCTTTTTACCAAGCAGCATCTAGATGCTGAAAACTCATAAAGCTGAGTCGAACTGCAGAGGAGGTAATAGTTCTCTGTGATGTCACTGTGAGTGACATTATTTGTTCTACAATTCAATGGAAAACATTTGGTATGATATACTATTTATTAGTGTAAAATCATTTTGACTCTCTCTTAGCTGGTGACTAATTCTGACTGGAAGTCTACTTTGTTTATTATACCCTATTTGTCTAATATTTGGTGTGTTTCTGTCATCTTGTGTCCAGTGGGTAAAATGTAATCAATATAAATTGAAAACTCTCCATCATATGATTATAAAATAAAGACATCCATCATCTATCAGAGACCAACTCTGTGCTGCACCCGTATCTCCTCCAGTTAATTAACCACCAAGGAAACTCAAGACAAAAGACACCATAGACAGCAGTATTGGCCTTCAGGTTACCGTGGTAACAGTGGGCATTGAGATGTAGTTGTGAGCATGTCTGAGTCAGAAGCTAAAGTGAGTGTCCCTGAAACTTGTGAAAGATATTTATCCGGGAGCAGAACAGGCAAAATAATACAGCCAGAGCACGGCTTCAACACAAAACCTCTACAGGCAAACAGAAGAGCAGAGAGACAGCAAGGTCAATGCTCCACACACACACACACACACACACACACACACACACATACACACACACACACACACACACACACACACACACACACACACACACAGAGCTGTACCATGGGTGTGAATGGAGCATGAATATCCACCTCCACTTGATCACGATGTCTATTTCCACACACACGCGCACACACACACACACACCTCTTCCTGTGCAATATCAGTGAATTTAATTTCATGGGGATTTCACAGACATATAGTGCTTTTTGAGCACTATAAACCGCTATTATGCCATCTTTAATGAAATATTCTAATAACCTCAAATATTTTAATTATTTTGTCTTCTCCATGTCCCATCTATAATTTCCATGTCTAAAGTATTTCAGTACTCCCAGAACTATATCAGCAGCAGGGTAAAGCTGACACTTTGAAGTGAAGAGGCCTTGGGGTCATCATTTGGACATCATCATTCAGGTAACACTGGCTCTTGTTTTTGATGCTTTTATCTCAGCATACTGATTAACCAGCAGGTGAAAAATAAATCTGACAAATGTATTTTACAAGTGCAATCTATGTCATGTTGGGTTCCAGCTCAGCCACAAGAGGTCAGGAGTGCATGATTTTCAAATGCTCTGTTGCTCTAAGCTTAATACAGTATGATGCATTAATATGCATTACATTAGGATTACTGCATCTAAATAGGCTTATTGTATCTTATTAACGAGATAGGTGGGTTTTCTTTTACAGACGTCCTTATTGTTTCATCCCTATTTTTGTATTCATATATCATCACTGGTAGAAAGTAACTATGTACAATTACTCACATTCTGCTTTCCATCTTGTGCTACTTTATATTTCCACTGCACTACATTTAGAAAGTAGTAAGTTATATCAAAATTGTCAATGCGGGACTCTTGCTTTTGCAGCATGAAAAAGGGCCATTAATACTTCCTCCCCCACACTGTTATAAACACATTAAAGTGTTGTTTCTGGAGATATCAAAGATATTTAAAGAACAACATATCACTGGAAAAGAATGAAGAGTGTTGCAGATGTAAGTTAAATCTCTGAATGGCTATTGCTTCCTGTGCACACTGCACATGCGATTAATACAATTCAACACTCAAATTTAAATGATAACAACGGCCTGCCTGATTATTTTGATAATTTATTTATTTTTGTAATTTACAATATCTACCTGACAGTCCCACATGTAGTTATAATGTCCAAATAGAAAATTTCCCACCTGAAGAATGCTTATTATATAACAATTCTGGCGCCCTCTGAGGTTCCTAGATGCTTACTGAGTGTTGTTAGATGAAAAGGTGAGGTAAAATACAGTAGTGTTAGCCCTGTCCCAATCTCTCTTTTGGTTGGCATCAAATTAAGAATGAATGTATATTTACAAAAACAATATCAAATCAGTTTGAACATTAAATATCTTGTCTTTGTGTGGCTTTGCACTGCATATAGGTTGAAAAGATTTGCAACTACTGTATTCTATTTTTATTCACATTTTACACAGAGGGTCCTAACTTTTTGGGAATGGGGTTTCTGCTTTTTATACATCTTGATAGGGAATGACACGAAATCGTATTTAATCAGAGCGGCTGTAATAGATTGTGTTCACCTTATATATGGTCATTACAGCCACAGTTACCCAAAGGATCCTATCCTGTTTATCTATTTTGCCTACAAAATAAAAGCACAAGAAAGTTGACCTGACAATCTGAAGCAAAGAATGTAGAACCATAGTGGACGATGAGTAAAAGTGCAGAGCCATTGTAACAAAACACCAGAGACGGTGATGGCTCTCCTTGGGCAGCTTATTTATACCTACAAAAATTTTAAGTTCACTAATGCAAAACAAAATTGTTATACTCCATACCCACGTAGTTACCATTCAGAGTGAGGCAAAAGTGGAAATAGCTTAAAAACTGAAACCCAATTTAAAACTACCTTGTGGGGGGAGTGTGTGTGTCCCGGTGATACTGGGATTTGTTTTGTTGAGGGCAATAGTCCCTGTAGGAGCCACACATTGTTTGCTGGGGATTATTTGGGTTTTGATTTGTTTGGTATGGTTGCCACGGTGATATGTGGGGTTTGGGTCACGTGGGCACCGTAGATGGCAGTCATAGGTTATATTAGGGGCTGAATCACCTGCACTGGGTGGAGAGAGGAGAGTCAGGTAGCCGTAATTTTTGTTGACCGCCTTTTGTTCAGTTATGATACACATATGCAAACAGTGCACGTTTTACATCTGATCCGCACGTGTATTTCCAAATAGCCGCTGTAGTAGCTGTTGTGTTTATCATTAAACATTCTGAAACTTACCTGGACTCAGCGTGCTTCTCTGTACTGGCAGCGCGTCATACAAACATACAGGACCTATCTCTACCTCTCAGGCGACGTTAAAGGGCTGGAAGGTCGCCACACTTTGTCAACAAAAAAGGCATCAACGAAAGCAATCGCTCGCAGCGCAAAGGAATCAGTGAGACACCCGGTAAGCGCAGTGGTGTCAAACAAAGTAAGACAAAGCGCCACGTCATACATCGGTCAAGGAGGACAGGTAAGCTTACCTGTGCGTGTATGGGTGTGGAGAAGGAATCTGGATTGCATCAATGTTGAAGTGTCTCCGTTTGGAACATGAATAAAGGAATGCTGGTCGGATATGCGTTGTCTGTGCATTATGTTTGCTCCGTGCTCTGAATGACGTCTGCACTTTGTCGCTTGTATATGCGAAGCTCTGTGATGTTTCAATGAGGAATGCTGATGCTGCCTTGTTGAATTGTTCTGATATGTGGATTGTGCATTGTGGATGGATTTAAATACTACGGTTCACTGAAAACTGAATGAAAAGGGGTTAAAATGAGTCAAACAAATGACGCTGCCTCGTGCTCTAACATGGAGTCTGGGAAAAGGGAGAGGAAACTCACTGAAAAGGCTCTGGTGAATAAAATTGAAAAGTTGCAAAATGAACGCAAACATGCTGTTGATAAAATTAAAAGCTTGATACCAAGAATGAAGGAGCTCATGAAACAAAGGGAGAATATGTCTCAGGTGGAACAGTGTTTGGGGAATTTAAACATACTATGTGAAAATGCCACAACTGCACACAATGAATTGTTGCCACTACTCCCGGAGGATGAACTCATTAAACAAAAGGAATGTTTTTCAAGCATCATGAATTACAGCACTGCATTTCAAAGGGACACTCAAACATGGATTGTTGAAAATGGACAAAATATTTCTCAGGAGCAACAGGATTCACCAGAAATGCCATTGCATTCTGTGGAAATGAATGGAGCAAATCAAATTGAGGTTGACATTAACCCAAATGACAGTCTTTCAAATGTTGAAAGGCACAAAACATCTCAGTCACAATGCTCTTCAACTTCTTCTGCACGTTTAAGGGCGGAAGCTGAGCTGGCAGCTTTAGCCAAGAGGCACAAATTATTAAAGGAAAAGCATGCTTTGGAAGAAGAAGAGCAACGTCTGCACAAAAAGAGAGAAGAACTCCAACTGAACACTGAAATTGCAGAAAAAATGGCAAAACTGGAAATTCTTAAGATAAGAAGCACAACAAGTGGAAAAAGGATGTCAAAGGTCTCTGATGGAATGGAATCATATTTGGAAAAGGCACAGTCTAAACAGTTACTCAATGTCAATGCAGATGAATTCATTCCTAAAGAAATTGAAGCAAACACAAATACAAATACAATTTCATATGAACAAAACCAAATGCAATTTCATATGAACCCACTCAACACAGAGGATTTGCATGTATAACCAGGATTTAATACAGTGGATCTGGAAACCAGAAATGACGTTCTTGGCATTACGAGGAAACAAAACGAAATAACAACATTGCTAATGCAGCAACAATGCCTCTCAGCTCTACCTAAGAGAGAGATCCCAATTTATGATGGTGATCCATTGAAATATCACACATTCATTAAAGCCTTTGAGAATGGAGTTGAGAGGAACACAATTAACAGCTGTGATCGTTTATATTTTTTGGAACAACATACAAAAGGTCATGCCAAAGAGCTTGTGAGAAGCTGTCAACACATAAATCCGGAACGAGGATATGCAAAAGCAAAAGCCTTATTAAAGCAGCAGTTTGGGAACGAACAAAGGATCGCCTCTGCTTACATGGACAAAGTCCTCTCATGGCCTCCAATTAAAGGACTACAGCCTCTTCCTCAGAGCCTGCTGTAATGCCATGGAGGATGCGCTGTATCTTTGGGATTTGGATATGCCTTCCAACATGTTGAGTATCATTAAAAAACTTCCCTATAAACTCAGAGACAAATGGAGAAACCGTGCATGTGAGCTGCAAGAACGACACAACCGGAGAGCTAAGTTCACAGATATTGCTGACTTCATTGAAAGGCAAGTGAAAATGATGACGGATCCTGTGTTTGGTAACATACAAGACTCTCAACCAATAACCATAAATAGAGGAACAAACCCAACCCCAACCCAAGCCACAGTTTCGTCCTGGAAACAAAGGAAGCAGTTTTGCTACCACTGTAGGCCCTGTGGAGAACAACCATCAGTCTGTAAGGAAAGAAAAGGAAATCAAACAAACAGGAAGGAAAGCATGCATCTGCTGTGGAGGAGAACACACATTGGATGTATGTGTACAGATGGGAAGAATGCCTCATGAGAGGAAAATAGGCTTCTTAAAGGAAAATGGCATCTGTTTTGGCTGCTTGTGTACAGGATACATCAGTAAAGATTGCCGGAAAAGGATTTCTTGCTCAAGGTGTAGCCTTAAACATCCCACTGTACTTCACAAGGAACTCGTTAATGATTCTGAGCAGACAAAGAGGAGACCAGAGCTGCATGTTGACCCTGGTGTCAAGTGGCCTTACAGGGGCTGGAGACCAGGACTGCAAACTGCCAATTGTTCCGGTCCAGGTTAAATCTAACAAAGTAACTAAAATTGTCATCACTTACGCTTTCTTGGATCAGGGGAGTACTGCAGTTTTTTGCACTGATAGTTTAAGGCAGAAGCTCCACCTCACAGGGAGGAAGGGGCGCATTCTCCTTCGAACCATGGGCCAGGAGAAAGTTGTAAGCAGTAACATCGTGTCAGGCCTGGAGGTTGCAGCACTGGGAGGGGGACAATTTTCTCGAGCTGCCAAGCGCTTACAAGCAAGAGTCCATGCCTGTGCACAGAGGAAATATCCCTACTGAAAGGGATATTAAACAATGGTCATATCTGAAACACATTCACTTACCTCAGACTGAGGCAGGAATAGAGCTACTTATAGGAACTAATGTTCCTAAAGCACTGGAACCACTGGAGGTGGTGTGTAGTGTGAATGATGGACCATATACTATCCGTACCTTGCTGGGCTGGACAGTTAATGGTCCACTGACGGGAAACAGTGGGGGAGACTGTTAACTGGGAGCATCCACAAATAACTGTGAACAGAGTTTCAGTTGTGAACCTGGATGTCCTCTGGCAGCAACAGTTCAAGAACGATTTCCCCGAAAGCAGTGTTGATGAGCAACCCGCAATGTCCAGAGAAGATCAAGGGTTCCTGGAGTTTGTCACCAGCTCAGTAAAGCAGGTGGAGGGGCATTACCAGATTGAAGAAAATTGCTGAGCAGCGCTTGTGTTGTTTGAAAAGAAGGTTTCAGAAGGACTTAACTTTTCATACTGACTACAACATGTTTATAAGCGACCTTCTGGCTAAAGGTTATGCAGAGAAGGTGCCCGAAGAGGAGCTGGACCGTGGCGATGGAAAAATATGGTACATACCACACCACGGAGTTTACCATCCCACTAAACGGAAGATCAGAGTTGTGTTTGACTGTGGAGCAAGATATCAAGGAACATCACTGAACGCTCAACTTCTGCAGGGCCCTGATCTTACCAGCTCTCTGATTGGAGTGGTGACCCGATTTAGGAGGGAACCAATTGTGATCATGGCTGACGTCGAATCCATGTTCCATCAGGTACAGGTCCCTCCTGATGATAGAGACCTCTTCAGATTCCTCTGGTGGCCAAACGGGGATATGAACCAACTACCCACTGAGCATCAGATGAAGGTGCATTTGTTTGGGGCAACATCATCTCCCAGTTGTGCCAATTTTGCTCTCAGAAAGTGTGCAGAGGACTATGGGCATCTCTACAGTGAGGAAACAGTGGATAAGCTATTGCACTGCTTTTATGTGGACGACTGCCTCGTGTCAGTGGCCATGGAGAAGGAAGCAGTGTTGCTTTACAGGAGCCTGGTCTCTTTGTGTTCCAAGGGCGGATTTGCTCTCACAAAGTGGATGAGTAATAGGCCTGGAGTGCTGAAAGCCATCCCAGAGAATCACAGAGCAAAAGGTATTGAAGGGTTGGACATGGAGCTGGACTCGCTACCTGTGGAGAGAGTGCTGGGTGTGGAATGGAGCATTAAATCAGACTCCTTCAAGTTCAGGATTGTACTTAAGGATAGACCACTTACCAGAAGAGGAATCCTCTCGACTGTTAGCTCCATTTACGATCCCCTTGGAATGCTGAGCCCTGTAGTTTTAACAGCGAAGAAGATGCTGAGAGACCTGTGTAGGAGAGGGATAGGCTGAGTCAGTCTCTAAAGAATGGTTGGAGTGGCTGCAGCAGCTGCATCTGTTGGACAGATTTGAGGTTGGCAGATGTATGAAGCCACCAGGCTTTGGAGAAGTTACTTCAGCCCAGTTACATCATTTCTATGATGCCAGTGAACACGGGTATGGAACAATGACTTACCTGCTGCTGAAAACCAAGAACTCTGAAGTACACAGTGCATTTGTGATGGGAAAGGCTCGAGTAGCTCCTTTGAAATGTGTTACAATCCCTAGGATGGAGCTTATCGCTGCAACTATGGCCAGTCGCATTAACATGCTTTGGAGGAAGGAATTACAGATGGATCTTTTGGACTCTGTGTTCTGGATGGACAGCACATCTGTTTTGAAATACATCAGGAACGAGACTTTGCGGTTCAAAGTCTTTGTTGCAAACCGGGTCTCACAAATCCTCAAAGTTTCCTGTTCTGCTCAATGGAGGTATGTGGACACCAGCAGCAATCCAGCAGATATGGCCTCTAGAGGCGTGGAAGTTGACGTGTTCATCTGGGATGCTACATGGGTGTCAGGGCCTCACTTTCTTTTGCAGCCTGAGAGTGAATGGCCTGTTGACCAGGAAGACCTCCATCACCTTTCACTTGGCGATCCTGAGGTCAAAGGAGTTGCAGTGAATGTTGTCCAGGTCAGGGAAGAACCTGTAACTCTCTTGATTGAGTACTTTTCCTCCTGGACAAGTCTAAAGAAATCAGTGGCATGGCTCTTGAGAATTAAAGGCTGGCTCATGTCCTGTGTAAAGAAGAGAAGACAGTTACATCTGACCTTTACGCAGTCTGACATCAGTAAGGAACAACAGGCATCCTCTGTGGAAAGGCAGATGAAGGATTTTAGGAGGACAGCGGTGCACAGGTGTCTCACAGTGAAAGACCTGGACCAGGCTGAGCTAGCTGTCATCAAGTTCTGCCAGGGAAAGAGATTTCCTGAAGAGCTAATCAGTCTGGGGAAAGAGCAGCCTGTTAAGAAGTCCAGTCACCTCCATAAGCTCTGTCCACAGCTGCAAGATGGAATCCTGAGAGTTGGTGGTCGGCTCAGTAGATTGTCTTTGCCTGTGGAAGAGAAACATCCTATAATCCTAGCGAAAGATCTCCACATCTCAGAGCTCTTACTTAGACACGTACATCAGGAAGTTGGACATGGTGGCCGTAACCATATGCTGTCTAAGCTGAAAGAGAGATACTGGATGCCTGGTGTGGGTTCAGCTATCAGGAGAGTGCTAACCAAGTGTATCATCTGTTGCCGTCTGAATGCTCTGCCAGTTCACCAGCAGATGGCAGATTTGCCTCATGAAGGAATTGTCCCAGATGAACCACCATTCACTCGTGTGGGAGTTGACTGCTTCAGACCTTTTGAGGTTAAGAGTAGAAGAAGCATGGTAAAGAGGTATGGTGTTCTATTTACTTGTCTCGCCAGCAGAGCGGTGCACATTGAAGTTGCATCATCGTTGGACACCGACTCTTTTATTAATGCACTCAGGCGTTTCATTGCCAGGAGAGGACAAGTTCGGGAGCTACGCTCTGACAATGGAACGAACTTCGTAGGAGCAGAACGAGAGTTGAGGAAGGCCATCGAACAGTGGAATCAGGTGCAGATCCACGATGTCATGCTTCAAAAGAGGATCCAATGGAGCTTTAATCCACCTGCTGGCTCTCATTATGGGGGAGCTTGGGAACGGTTGATACGGTCTGTTCGAAAGGTTCTTAATTCAACCCTGAAAGTACAAAACTTGGATGAAGAAAGCCTTCACACAGTGCTTTGTGAGATTGAGGCCATAATAAACAGCAGACCAATCACCAAAGCTTCCATGGATCCGAATGACCTGGAAGCGCTGTCGCCAAATCACCTGCTACTGTTAAAGACCTCACCAACATTGCCACCAGGAGTGTTTGAGCCCTCAGACATTTATGCACATAGGAGGTGGAAACAGGTTCAATATATGTCTGACTTGTTTTGGAGGAGATGGGTCAGGGAATACTTGCCTCAGCTGCAGGAGCAGCAGAAATGGACAGGAGTGAAGAGGAATCTTGTCGTGGGAGACCTTGTCATTATCATGGACAGCACGGCTCCTCGAAACTCTTGGCCTGTGGGACGAGTGATACAAACCTTCCCGGATCGAAGAGGATTCGTTCGTGAGGTGCGGATTAAAAGTAATTATTAGTAATTATTCGATAGATTAACTTAACTAGGGGCTGGTGTTGTAGGAGCCACACATTGTTTGCTGTATTATTTGTTTGATTTGTTTGGCATGGCTAGGTGGCAAACCATACCAAACAAATGACATGTGGGTTTGGGGTCAATGTGGCACCAGAGATGGCAGTCGAGAATATATTAGGGGCTGAATCACCTGCACTGGGTGGGAGAGGAGATGTAGCCGTAATTTTGTTGTTGACCGCCTTTTGTCTAGTTATACAATAATATATGCAAACAGTGTAATATTTTACATCTGATCCGCGTATCTCCAACAGCTACTGTAGTAGCTGTTGTGTTTATCAAAACATTCTGAAACTTACCTGACTCATGTTTTCTGTACTGGCAAAGCATACAAACATACAGGAACTATCTCTATTTCCTGTGGCGCACCCAAGAAGGGCTGGAAGGTCGCACAGTCCCAATAGGGTCTCCCTTAGGCAAATTGGGTCCAGGGTGAGGCCAGACTAAGAGCACCACAGAACCAGAAGTATAATCGGAGTGGTGTTACCACACCTGTAAAAGCCGGAACCCAGGCCCCCTCCTGGACCCAACCAGAGTTTGTAGGAGTATGTGGTGCAATTCTTCAACCATGGTGCCTGGGTGGTTCAGCCTGAAAGAGTGACAAGGACCCACCACCCATACATTGGGGCTGGGATACTTGTAGGCTGGGTGAGGCAAAAGTGGACCCAGGCACACTGACCCCTGGTGCTGCAGACACGAGCAAGTTCACGGATGTGTAATGTCACCCTTTGACTGGGAAGGAACCTGAGCCAGGGATGTGGAGCAGCACCAACTAAGGCTGGCTGGGCCTACCTTACGCATATCATGGGCTCTGGAACCAAACTCCTGAGAGAGGCTGGGCCTTTTTTCACCTGTGTCTCCTCTGTCTGTTATGAAGCCCCAGAGTGGTCAGTCAGAATATCAAAAATTGTCTTTTTAATGTGAGCATCAAACAATGAAATGCGTAACAAATTAATCAAATAAAAGCAAGACAAAATAGTAAATATGCATCGAAAATAGTAAACATGCATGTTTAGTCTGTGACGACGTAAATAAAGTATATACAGGAGCCATGACAACAGACAGGCTTTCTCTCTGAGGCATAAAGAGAGCACTGCACATAGGTTACATCAGATAACAGTGTTACACTTGATTATTATTAGCTAGCAAGACAACAGCAGAGTAAATACATCATGTAATACATTAAAGGTCGTTAAACACATAATGTATATAACTATAAGTATCATGCTCAATAATAGGTCTTTCACCTGACTCTGAAGCTGTCAGGTCTCCTTCACTGTAAACTTGAGGCACCGCCTTTGCTCTCTCTCAGACATCCCAATGGGTGAGTTCGGAAGAGCTGATGCCAACCTGTGAGCATACTCTGGTGCTTACAGCAAGAAGAGCTCAGGTTATATTTAAATTATGTCATGAGTTAACAAACATAACATGAGAGCCAATAGCCTTCTCTCTCTCTCGAAGGAGGTATAATAAAATGCAATCACTCATTCTGTTAATTAGCCCAGCCCAGAGATAGACTGTTGGACCTCAGCCCATTCAAAAAATGGAGGATAAGACCAAATGGTTCCTTCTTGTTCTACAAACAGGGCAGGAGAGTCATTGAACCTCACCCAGGCGCCCTTCACCTTTCACCAAGGTGAAATCTCCAACTCCAGCTGCACCGAATACTGTGCCAAGTCCCTATGTCACCAGGCACAGGTGCAGGCACTTTCCTCTCAGCGTCTTCAGTTTTCTCAGAACTCCCAAAGAAAGTAGTCTTGCTTTCTCTCTTCTCAGCCAACTCCTCACAAGAGGAGTTGAGCCTGCTCTTCTCAGTTTTGCCTTCTGACCTCCATGAGGCCATCCTGAAGCATAGGCCTGCACTGGACTGAACTTAAGCGACGCAAGAGCCTACCAGAGGAGCAGGTCAAACACCAGCAGGTACTACATATTCGCCAAATAATTCACTCAACAAAATGAGCCACAGCACCGAGTTAGCACCAGCTACCTCTGCAAGGAAAACAAAGGAATTGGATTCTCTCAATGACACTGAAACTATATAGACAGGACAACTGTTGTTTACAGTAATAGCCAGGATGTCATTGGCTAGTGATGCTGCAGCCTCACCACATCAATACAGTTTAAATGACATTAAAGCACACCTTCGGTTAATATTGTTTAATTAGTGTTCATGTAGGTACATCTCACTGCCTTGCATGCAACTCGCCAATCCCCTTTTTCTGACACCTGACTTTGCCAATGGAATGCTTCTTTTATAACCTTCCTCTCTCTCACATGACATTAGGGTCAGTTCTACAGGCCATCTTGATTCCACCATCTTTGCTACAGTTCCTTTATTTTAAGTCATGGCTCAAGACCAAGGAAATCATCTTAAGTCAGCATGTTAAGCATTGTTTTCAGCAGATACACGCATAGATGCATACATAGTGTTGGTAGATTAGGTTAGAGTTTATGTTTTGTCATTTCATTTGGTATTTGTTCAAATAAATACTTTTGAACACTGAATATTTTGCTGGTCTTTTAATGTTTTTAATGTACAAAAGTAGTACAACCTCTGCAGCAGAACCCAAATCCTTCAACTTTTACTAACTATTGATATCATTTTATTGTAGTTATTAATTATTAATCAAGATTCCAAATGAATTAATTAATTAGTATATTTTATTAAACTGATTTTAATTATTTGCCTATCTGGTGCCCCGAAAAGGATTTAATGTAAATTAAATCTTATTACTTTGTTATATTAATTAGTTTATTTTAATATTAATATTTTGCAAATTTGCAGCCAATAACCCCTACTTGTGTCCAAATAAGATGCACAATTGAACACTGTGAACAGATTATGGTTAACTAAATTGTGTTTGAGTTTTGAACTGTTGGAGCTTTTAATATTGAAAACTATAGTCTCACAACCGATTAGACTCTCTTGGACCTTATGCTACAGCACCGGACTGAAGAGCCAGTGTGACGGGAGGCTCGCTCACAGCCGCAGCAGAGTGCTGACCGGATCCTCAGTGTCAGGTGAAGGGGAGCTGCCAGACACTTTATAGTTATAATATGTTGTGGTGTTATGTGCAACTGCAGCAGTTACCTGAGGTAGAGGCACAGGTAAAGCAGTGTGGCCTAGCTTGTAGACCGATTTACATTCTCGTAATGAATTAATGTAGGCTACTATGCAGGCTGGTTTAATTAATGTGCACCGAGTACTGAGTCTCACAGCTACTGAACAATCTTATATTTGAAGTAGGTGCATTGCACTTCATGCTTAGAAGAGAAAGCCTGTCTGTTGTCATGACTCTCCCTCTACATATACACACTCTGTATACGAATTAAGTAAACGCATGTTTTTATTATTAGCATTTTATTATTTTGTGCACGCTAAAAAAAACACAACGTGACTACCCAGGCTCTGTAGTCTGCTGTGTGTTGTTACTGACCGCGCCTTCACCTTTCTCCTCCTCACCTAGGGCCAACTACCACTGTGTTTGACTGACACCAAATAACCAATAAAATATTCAAAACAAATATAGATGAAACTAAACATAAGTGTGATTATTAGTTTACAATTCACTGTTGACTTTTAACATTTTTTTAGAACTGTTTATTTTAACTGCTTATACAACTATTTACAGCATACCATTTATGACTAAATTATCTTAACTTAAAGAACTGTCCATTTTTTTCTTTCTTTATTAACCAAAATTACCAGTTGACCATTGAACTGGCACAACCTACTTTAAAGCAACATGTTTCATTTCATTGAGTGGGATGACAGTTGAACTACAGCGTCTCTGTAGTTAAAATATTGTATGTTAGAAGTATTTTTGTATTGTTATACTGGTACTTTTACTCAAGTAAAAGACCTGACTACTTCTGTGACCACTAGTAGAAAGATTATAGGGCCAATAACATCAACCCTTTAGCATATGAATGTGTAGTGAGTTTGATTTGTTCATTCAATGAACTTCTGATATTTTCAAAGTACAAGGAAATTTTGGTTTTATGGAATGGTGGTAGGGCTAGATTACCAACCAGTTGGTTGTTGACTGCCCTCAGGGTGCCCCAGACCAAATCGAACAACGTTTGTTGTGGTGGTGTTTTTCTGTACCTGATTTGCTAATTGCTAACGATTACAAGGCACTAAATTGACACCTTCATTACACAAACCGCCCTAGAGGGACACTGAGAAGTTTAAGATTAAGATTATCATTTTGTGCCCACAAAGCTCTCATTCCTTATCCCTAAAGTTAGGGTACACACCAAAAGATAATCGGCCGATTATTACCTGGAATCCTCCCAATCAAAGTCAGCAAAAGGCCTGATTCTCGGATGGTTCTAATGATTATCTTGCCGATCTCTCCTGTTTTGTGGAAAAAGTTAAGAGATTTTACCCTCCTGTTCGTTTCAACAGTCATTGAATACAACACGCTTTATTAAACATAAGCCATGACCATCCGTTGTGCGGGAGTAAGCTGAAGAGAGCCGGCATGCACTGTGTGAATTGTCATGGAAACCAATCAGGAACTGCTGAGTGAAACAGAAGCATAACAAAAGCTTAAGATCATCGCCCGCCATGTTTATTTACTTAAAGCCACATTTGACCACAAGATTTCAAGTTTGAGAGTCTAGACTTGGTTGTTGGTGGCAAGAACCACAGTGTAGTGTGCTGTGTTGGTCTGTTCGTTGCACACTACACACTATAGAACAAACTGTGAAATCTGGACATTATTTGTTGGTATGTGTGTGGTCTGGATTTTAAAAATCTTTTTAGTGTGTCAACAAAAGGGGCACATTAATTAAAGATACACCCCATGCATCATTTGTTCTCAAATCCCCCTCCCAATCACAAATACCAACAGCTTTGATGGTTCTAACGACATCTCGCCAGATTCGTTTCTAGGAGGCACACAGAGATTCTGATAAATATTTATTTATTAGAAATGATAGTTTATTAG
>BRZM01000733.1:0-22809 GCA_033238685.1 Lates japonicus | reverse complement strand
AAAAACCACCTTCAGTAGAAATGTTTTAGATACTAGTCATCTACCATTACTGACTAACACACAAGATTATGTAATCTGTCAAAGGGATAGGTCTTGAAACCTATGACAACATACTGCATTTTTAACACAGCATAAAAAACAGTAGTAGTAGTAGGTAAGTTTCATGTATACCGATTGAGCCGCATATACAACAAAATAAAGCATAACCCAACCATATAAAGTCAAAATAAGGGTTGCTGACACAAATCTGCTTTACTAATGTGTGCATATGATATATCAAAAATCTTGGCATCCTTTGCATCTTTTAATTTTGAGGTGCAGATTTGGACCCTCACTTATTTAAAGTGGCCCTCTACTGCTTACAGAACATTGCAGATGTTACACTGTTCATCTTAAAAGACTACAGCCTACAGTGGTTTAATTCATATACTCCACAGTCTTCTCAAAAGATTTGAGGGTATACACTTCTCGTGAAAAGGGAATGTAAATCATGATGGCCTACACTGGAAGTTAGTTGGTCATTATACAGTAATATATTTTGAGACTTCAGTTTTTCAGTATACATTACTTCCACGGGTATTTATTACATAATGTGTCTCTCATAGGAAAGGTGACCCTTAAATGATTTGGTTTTATTTTACAGAGATGTATTACAAAATGATTAATTTTAGTTTTAATCCGATGCAGTTTTTGCCCTCGCTGGTGGCATGACTCTGTGAACGGCAATGTCAAGCCACCTGTCTGTCCAACGGAACCACACCACATGGCCAAAGGTATGCAAACACCACGCAAAGTATAAGATTGATGAACATTTAGTTTCAAATCCATGCACATTATTGTGAGGTCATATGTCAGATATTGGGTGATAAGGCCGGGCTCACACAGTTTTTCAATACATTTAAAAGGTGATGGGGATGAGGTCAGAGGTCTGCACAGAGCAGTCATGTCCTTCCACATCAAACTGGGCAAATAATTTCTTTATGGACTTTCCTTTTTGCAAAGAGGCATTGACATGTTGAAACAGGAAGGGACCTTGCCAAAACTGCAAAAGATTCCCCTAAAAAAATAGCCCCAGACTAAAAGTACACCCATGTCTATACACATTTGCTCAAACAGTGCATCTGGATAATATACCAGACAAATCACAAGTCATGAAAGATGATTTCAGTGATACCCTGACTTTTCTAATTGTGGCACCAATAGGTCAAAAGGTCTAAAATTACTGACTGAACTCTTACCATGTGCCATGTCAATTTTGACCACTATAGATTTATCAGTTTATTGGAATTCTGTGTAACAGGCCAGGGACCCATTCTGTGCTCTAGTTCATTTCTACTGATGATGGATGACTGTGTATCCTGACTAAGGTAGAGTGTATCATATCCTGCATCCCAGCTCACAGACTGGGGTGTTGTGTGTAATTAGGTCAGTAGAGCTCTTTACTGGCAAATTCATGAATTATTGATCGGACATAGTCTGCCAATTTGGCAACTCCACTTTCACTGGAGCTCATTTGTTGTCATTGGAGACATTCTATATAATGAGTGAGCTCACAGTTCTAATGGGTATGTAAGCTAATGAAGGCTGAAGATGCAAATTTCCCCCTGTGGGATTAATAAAGTTCATCTTATCTTAATGTGACTGAGCTGAAATTAGGTACAATGAGGTTGTCTTGTAATCTTCAGACAGCCACATTATATATTGTCAGAAAAAATTCCTTTCAGCATTTATAACCAAGCACAAGCAAATTTATCACTTACAAAATACACCTCACATGTTTATCTCATATGGAACCAATTTCACACAATGAAAATTTTGCATATAGTCACTCTTCCAAGTGGTTTCCAATGTTCTTTTACATGTCTGGCTTTGAAATTCATTTTGGGACAGATACATTGAGGGACACAGGGAGATATTTCAGTTGTACAGCTTGGTTTCCTGCAAATTATAACAACACCTTGCTCCAAGGCAGGAAGCAGTTAAATATCAGATCTCAGCGAAAAAAGCACAAATGGATGCTTGTTGGAACTTTGGACGGGAGCAATAAGCACATATCACTTGGGGTTGGGGTTCATGTCCTGTCTCATCCTCACCACAATCCTTTCACTGTCTTTAAACAAGTGTAAGATGTCTAAACATGATGACAAAAACTAGACACTGTTTTCAATATTTTGTCATTATACTCATGAAAAATTAAACTTGGATGGAAGAACTGAAGTAGAAGACAAGGGGTTTTGCAGCATAAGAAAAAGAAAAAAAAAACACAAAAAAGTCGCACAAAGTCAAATTTTATGTGAAACATTCAAAAAACACATACAGCATGGCTTTGTTAGAATGGATAATATATGAAATGCTATTCTATATGTGATAACACACAAGTAGTTTACATTTGATATTACATATGAATCAAGTTTTACATTTTAAATCATAAATACATGACATTTGCATTTACATACACCATGTGAATTTTCTCACCTGACATTGATCCAACATGTAATAAACATGTTGGCCCTGTCTTGTAGAGCGGCCCTTTGTCAACATCAAATTTTAAGACATTTATTGTTTTAGTTTATACGTGCTCACGCAGTCCATTTTCCTAAATAGATTTAGACTTAATGAATTTACAGTGATGTATTACTAGAGTATGCTGGTGTCTGCATGTATATTAAAGCAGGAGGTGGTGGGCTAGGAAACAGTAGGAGATGGTAGTAAAGCTTTGCCCTGGGGCAACAGATTAATCTAGCCACGCTTGACTGGAGACCTAAAGCAAGTAATTCTTACATAACTGGAGAATTACTAGAAGGCATGTGACCTAGAAGAAAGGTGATGAGATCATATGGTTAAGAGCAGAGATTATGAATTAAACTGCGTGTAAAGACATATAAATATTATCATAAGAGATGTTAATATCTTCAATCCGTTATGCATGTGTTTATGATATTAAACATGTGCACTTTGATTTGGAGGTTGATCAGACATCTGTCATCTCTCAGTAGACTCAACTTAAATTTGACTTAAGGGTTGTTGATGGAAGCAGGCACAGTCCAAATGGCAAATTTTTTCCACTGAACCTTTGGACTAAATGGATTTGAATCACTTCCCAGCTGAGGATAACAGTGCCAATATATGACAGTCTTTCTATCATTACAAGCAGAGTGTTTTTTAAAAAGCATTCTCAGACTCATGATTTTAAACTTCACCTTTCAACACTGCTGCTCCATGAATAGAAAGAAGCCTGAGAGTCTGATCTGTGGGTTGGCCGCTCTGCAGACTGTGGGATTGTATAACAGATCATTTTGTGAGGTTTACTTCTCCAAAATGGAGCACTAAGTGTTTTTGGAAGTTCATGATGTCTAGACACACGTACTGGTGGGTTGGCTGGACGCCCAACCAATCAGATTTTAACCAACTCCCCCACTTGAACAAACTGAAACGAAGAATGAAAAAAACAAGAGGACTACTAAAGTACCAACAGAAAATGACATGTGATATTCTATGAAACTGACCAGATGTGTCATATTTACGGCAATATCTCTGGTTTAAACTGAATTATTGTGGTGAATGTAGCCTTTTGTGTGTTTTTTGGGGAAGAAAAAGAGTTGATTTCTTTGTGCTCAATTCATTATGGGGGCCATTTTTTTTTATTTTATTTATTTATTTATTTATTTTTTTACTGTAGCTTAAGTCCAGTGTCAGTCAGTTTGAAACTACAGAGAATTCACTTTGAGGAAATGAGGCAGCCACAGTCAGGATCAAGTCTTAGATCTCATCTTAAACATACTTGTATTTTTTATGGAGTACTTATATATTATGGATTACTTATTATTATTATGACTCAAGTTATGCTCCATGTTATAAATTGCTTATTTGGTTTCCTCTCAGTTCTTGGTTGTCCACTGACTCCTCTCATTTACAATGGATGTTTTATCAGGTACAGAGAGCATGCCAAAGTCAGCTGACTGCACTCACACTGTCTTCCTGTATGTCTGTGTGTGTGGGGGGGGGGGGAGAGACTCTCTCTTCCTTTTATTTTACTCTTTTGCATGAGGACAAATCAGTTGCATATGAAAAATTATATTCGATGTTTTTTCAGTCTCTGAAAGGCATGTGATTGGGGCTCTTTGTGACTTTTCTTAATTCTGTGAGAATTGCTTATAAACCTGGTTTTAAACTGGTGACATGCTTCAGAAGTCCACTGCAGAAAATTACACATTACTTGTGTTTGGGATCTCAGAGACCCAAGCTGTAAACCATGACTAAATACAATGGATTTTCACATGTTCTGTATCTGTTACCAATGTCTTACTTTTTTTTTTTTTAATGCAGCACTATCCCTATCAAATAGCAAATATTCCTGTTATAATTTGTTGTTGTTGGACTTTCACCTCTCTGGATTCCAACTGACCCCCAACATGTTACCATATACAATAACATACTGTACATATATTTGCCAACAAAAGACTTTTTGGTGAACAAGAGGAATTATGTTCATGTGTAGCTTATATAACATGAAATATTTCCTCATTTAGTGTAATATACTTTAAGGTCATTTTTTTATTTTGTCGCCTTCATCAAAAGACCAAGGCAAGCCCAGCTTGTGGTACAGTAAAGGGAAGTATTACCACTTAAATACTCAACTACACATTGAGTTTGAATAAAATCATAAGAAAAGAAAAATAATGTAAACTGCAGTTGTGACCAATGGGTGTGAATGTGCTCGCATGAGTATGAGGGTCCACTTTTCAGAACACGGGTCGTCTCCAACCCTCTGATGAAAGCACCCACCACTGCTGTGCTGCACCTTGCCCAGGAGGTAATAGTCACTCTGGGATTACGATCCTTTAACCTCCAGCACTGTAAACAGTAAGCTGCTCACTGAGATGCCAGTGCGACCAAATCCACCAGCAGCAACCGGTTTGTCACATGACCAGCGTGCAGCGCTGCCTGCCTGTGTGTGTGTGTGTGTGTGTGCGTGTGTCTTTTATTTCCGTATTCACCGAGGGAGCGCTGAGCTGAATGAGTTTCTACGGCCGCTGTGTGTCTACCTTTCACGCCGCGAAACTGCGTCGCCGTGCGGGGATCTGTCGGGCGGGGGGGAGACACTCACGCAATCGCATCGCCTGGACCCACGCCGCAGCAGGACCATGCTCACGCGGGTGAAATCGGCGGTGGCCAATTTTATGGGAGGTATGATGGCTGGTGGCTCCAACGGAGACCATACCGGCGGCTCCGATCTGCCGCTGAAATTCCCGTACAGCAGACCGGAGTTCCTGGGACTCTCGCCGGACGAGATAGAGTGCTCGGCGGATCACATAGCGAGACCGATCCTCATACTGAAGGAGACCAAGCGGCTGCCGTGGTCCACCGGCTACGCAGAGTGAGTAACCTGTACGCGTCCATCTTTTCTTGCACAGCAGACACACAGCATCCTTTGGAAGTGAGCGCGTCCTTCCTGGACCACTGAGATCACTCACCAGGGCGTAAACATAAACACCAGCCTCTTTTATTCTCTTATATCATCATAGCGGGCTTCATGTGTAGCCTGTATTACATTAAAATGAAAGGTGCAGCAGCTGGCCTTATTCCCTCAGTATCATAGGCTACCTTACAATGTAAACATCAGTTTCCAATGTGGTTGCCAAGACCATATCACATTAAACAGATAAGGTTGCTATAATCTAGTCTCTATGGCCTTACAGGAAGGTATTATCACTGTGATGGCTTAGTAGATGCAAAGATACCATAAAGTAGGCTAGAATAAGGTCACTGAAAGCTTGCAGATAGTGTAGGCTCATTGTAAGATAGAAGACCATAATGTTTTTTGTATTCATGATGAGACCAACAATAAAATAGTCCCTCAGATAACGTTTTATTTTTATAGCTTTAACTTATTTTATGAGGTGAGGCAGGTGTGGTGAGGTAAACAGACACCAGATTTTCTACTTTACTTGTCGCCTGTGTAATATTTATAATATTGCTTTGATTTTAGATCAAATCTACATGTGTGTGTAAAGCCAGTAAAAACCCGAGGGTGTCCTTTAGTTGTACTGAATAACAGGTTTGCAATATTTGCTCAGTCAGTGTTTGCTTTGACAGACGCTGTCTTCCTCCTCCCACTTGATAACTGAGACCAGAATTGCAACCAGACCTAAGATCATCTGTTGTATTATTGATATCACATCTTATGTTAAAGTGCACAGGATCCATTTGGCTCCTTGCATCCTCCTAGGGAGGTGCTGATAAATCAGCTGTGTTGTATTTTAAATAGACATATTCTAATCATGTTGAGTATTTCTGATGGCAACAAAGAGGAGAGGGAAGTATGGAATTACTTAATTTGCATGCAGGTAAGAGCAGCCTGCAAAGACCAGAGCTACACAAACAAGCCAGTTTACTTTTCATTACATGTAGTTTACTCATACCTCTGACAGGACACAGCTAAATAATATGATATAATATGTAGTCTTGTTGTCATTATTGTCTCTGGCCTGAGACCACAGAGTTACAATCACTTCTATTCACACAGTGCTACATAAAGTATCTGGGAGGTTACTGAGGCTGTCTCATAACTTTCAGGCAGTTCTAACCACATAGTCTGTGACACGGCAGTGGCCCTGAATTCATAAATGCACAAATACAGGTGAGTTTGTTCTGCCCCCCCCCCCCCCCCCATAAAGTTTTATCATCTTGCAGTTGATAGGCTGTTATGACAGATTGCCTATCTCCTTTAGTTCGACTTTTGCACCAATGATGTTAGATGTTCAGGAAGAACATTGTGCATCTAATGTTTCAACTTTACCCATCCTGCTGTGAAACAAATTTAGACGTGCAAACATTTATCATCTAAAAATCAGCCAGCAGTGTCTGCTAGCATGCTTTTACTTCAACACAACTGACCAGTCCAGTCTCGTTCCCTCAGGCAACTGCTCTTTGTTTCCAAGAAATAAACAGGACAAACACTTCAGCACCAGTGATTAGGTTTGAAACTAACAATTATTCATTAATCATTTTATCCATAAAATGTCATGTAGAAGAGGGAAATGTCCTGCACAGTTTCCCAGAGCTCATAGTGATGTCTTCAAATTGCTTGTTTTAAACTAAAAGATTCAATTTCTTATGAATTAAAACAGAGAAAAGCAGCAAATCCTCACATTTCAGAAGCTGATTGGCCATTTTTGTTTGATTCAATACTGAAAATGATTGTCATTTCTTTCTTTGATCATCGGATAATTGCTTAATTTACTCTTTCAGTACTAAAATATATCTGTGCAGTCTTTGCTTCTTATAGCCTGAAGAAATACTTTGAAATCTTTGAATTCATTTGTATACGCCCCTCTCTATGCTTCCACATGCTAATCTGCCATGAAGAATTTTTAATCTGAAGACAGAGAAGAAAGGATAACTCGCTTCTGTGCTCAGAAACCATCACCCACTCATACTGTATATGTTCTAAAGTGGGTTGTATAATTTGAGATAGCTAGATATTATGTTCCTAATTATTTATCACAATTATTGTTATTTTATAATTTGAGTTTTTTCTCTAAAACTCAATGTATTTAAAGGAGATGCATGATTCTACAGGATCAGTTGAACAGCCCCTCTTCATAAATAGATGTGATTCTGCTTCCTGGGAGTGTGTGTGTGTGTATGTGCCAGCTTGGCGTAGCATCAGCCAGGACTAGGCCGTCCTGGGGATTTGTCAACAGCTGGCTGACCAGCAGGCTTTGTGGTTGTGAAATCTCACCGCCAGCGGTGAAAACCTGAGCCCATATGAGATGATGTGATCCATACAGATCCACTCAGTAGGGTTAACAGGGTCAGATACCAATGAATCACTGAAAAAAAATGGTACATACTTGTTGTGTATCTGAAGATATGGTGGTTACAGCTTATCAGCTGGCATTGTGAGAGGCTCCTCTGCCTTAACTGTGAGCAGTTACATTGTTGCCCACTGCCATGCTAGTGCTGTGGCTCTAAGGGATGGGAAATGTCAAACTGTCCAGGTTCACTACTCTGGCAGATTATCTCAACAACTATTGCAGGGATTGTGCAGAAATTTATGGTCCCAAGAGAAGGAAAACTATACTGCCTTTGGTGATTTTCTGACTTTTCCTTTTTTTATTTGGTTTTTACTGAAATATTTCAACAACTATTGGATGGATTGTCATGAAATTTGGTACAGGAGCTCATGGAATCCTAAGGACTTTGGTGATCCCTGAGTTTTCCTAGCACATTCAGCCAAGTTTCTTTATGCATGGGAGCCTAAGCATCAGTGAGAGCACGTTAGCATGCTGACATTAGCTCAGAGCACCACTGTGCCTTAGTATACTCTCTCAGAGCCACAGCCGTGGCTGTAGGCTCTTAGTACTGTTTATATTTTCTGCATATATAGTATATGTAACATGCAGTATTGATGCCTAGCTAACAGCAATACAAAACTGATGCTTTGATTTGCATCTTTACATTAACAGAAACATGGTTTGAAGGGAATCTCTGAGTTGGACTAGTTTGATAAATTTAGGTAAATCCTATAATCACAGTCATATCGGAGTCAGTTATTCTGAAATGTGTGAGATCATGCAGGATGAACTGCACAGTCCTTCTCTGTCTTGTGTTGCTCTCCTTTATACATGCAGGCCTCTTTGAGCTTTTCAGGGTTATCCAGGGTTATTGAGTTGCTCTCACAGGGGACAGGAAGAGCAGCTCTGCTTTATGAGGAGAATTCTGATGCACTGTCTCTCTGAGTGGGTGCGCTGTCAGGTCCAGTGAGCATGATCATTTGAATGGATCAGTGAGTATTGCTCACTCTCACTTGTGTCACCCTTTCTTCTACAGCGCACATACAGGCCTCACTTAGGCAGACAGGCTACATTTACTGCAGCTGTTGACCAATGATCATTCTCTCTTGCGTGCTCAGTTCAGTGTTTGGATGCACTGCTGCCATGTTGCATGTTCTAAAAGAAGAGGAGATGAGGGAAACTTGCTCCTGATGTCACCTTCAGTGGTGTTTACACTTGTGTGCTCTCACCAGGAAGTCTTTTCAGTTTTAGATGGGTTCACCTTGCTGTGGCCATGTCAGTTCAGAAAATGAAAAATGCAAGGCCAGGGACAGGGGAAAAAAGGAACAATGGGCTCCATCTAATGCATACCTTCAGTTTGGACAGTGGGGCTTCAACACCTTGTGCTCATGAGAACAAATCAAACCAGGCAGTTGGCATAAAACAGTGCTCTGTCAGTCCAGTGGTGGAATGATCGTGCCAAAGTCAATTCTTTCCTAAAGTGGCCTGAAGGAGGAGATCCATTAAGAACTTTGAAAAGTCCTTTGAGAGATTTAATTTTGATTATGGAGTCTCCAAAACACAGTTCAAACAAGCGTCACCTTTTTTTAGTTCCTCATCTCCCTCACTTTTTTCATCTTCTTCAACTCCTCCAACTTGCTTGCTGGCAGAGGAGAGTAGTAGTACTGAGGCAACACAGATTAAGTTGTGACAAAGCTTTCCCACTGGCTCAGTACCAATAACACATACCCCTGCAACCTCAGCAGCAATCCGATCAATACTTAATCAATATGTGTGTCTGTAAGCTAAACGCTAGCACCACCATCACACGCTCTGTGTTTTGGCTGCAGGTCAGCAGACATGTATGTGTTAGGGCGTTCCCAGTGCTGTACTTAAGCAAGCTGGCATTCTCAGGGTTAAAATCTGTGGTAAGGGAACAGAGACATGAAGGTGGCAGCTCCAGGATGTTGAATGGACGTGCATTTTCAGCAAATCTTTTCAAGATAAAGAAGGGCCGCCACAAGTTGTAAAGTCTACAAACACGCCGTAGAAATGTATGCTGTCCTTCTATTTTTCCTTTTCCTCTACATTTTTTATATTTTCCCATTGTAAAGGAGCTTAATAAAGTCAATGTTACACTCAACTGTGGAGTGGAAGCACATGAGCAGCACTTCTTACATACAAAGCTTCCCAGTGCTCAGTCACATGATGCAGCACATGTTCTTGTGTTGTTTCTGCTACATCAACACGGCACATTGCTCTGAGGCAGAAACAACGTAATGCTGTTTCAGGTCTTTGCCAGCTTTCTTTACTGTGTAGCTCAAATATGAGTTACCACTGAACATTTTAGGATTATCTTTATCATTATCTTACAGGATTTGTTTGTGGAAACTGAGACTGTGTAGCAGTAAGCATAGGAGGAAGAGCATACAGCCACAAAAAACAGGAAACAGACAAAAATATAAAATATAATACAAAGGAATATAACTGCATATACAGACAGATTTAACATGTACGTGTGTTGTAAAAAAAATGTTCATCTGGAAATGTGATTGCCAGCACCCCCCCTTACAGAGCTTTGAATAGGATTTGATTAAGCACATAAAAGAAAATGGGAACTGAGGACTGCATGAATGTAGAAACTCATTTGTAGGCACTGCAGTGATTCAATAGCTAACCAAAAAAGCTATAATTACCTGTGTTTTGTGAACAGTGTGTTTGTAGTAGTCATAGCCTCCAGGGCAGCTTTTCCACAAACTTGGCATCACTTATGTGTGTTTTGGTTGTACAAGAGAATTGCAACAAAAAATGATCCTGAGCATAGCAAGTGTATGATTTTCAAAATGGAGACCAGTATTACTCTCTAGTAAGTATTACTGTATTTCGGGCTAAACCTCATTAGAGATTAAGCTGATTATTATTTAATAATTGTTTAGCTCATGCAATGTCAAAAAATAATAACGTCAATCGGATGGTTCCAAAGTCCAACATTCACTAATTGTTACAGCACCAGTTGCATTTTGAGGTATTACGGCAATTTGCAAATATATTTATAATACTCTACTCGCTAAAATGACCTCGAGGTTCCTGATAATGTCTTTGGAGCGTTTTTTGAAGTGTTACTGTGAGGAAAAATCCCCAAACCAAAGAAGGAACAATGTCGATTACAGCTCTGACAGGGTAATTAAGGTCATGCCATTGTATCAAATGTGAAGAAATGAAATGAGGTAACCGAATATGACAGCCCTGCTCTCAGATACAGCTCATGCCTCAGGGTGTGGATGGCTTTTCCTCTCATATCAGAGATGAAAGGCTTGAAAGCTCAACTGTTGTTAATCTTGTGATCTTCCAGGGTCAAATAAACGTCATTCCCTGCAGCGCTTTGGTCTTAGATACGCATGATGGTGCATGAAGTTCGTGGCCTCTGTTCATCATATGAAGTTAGAGAGTAAGGAGTTATATATTGTATACTTTACATTGACCAGAGCACACCATCATTTCATAGAATGATTTTAGAAGCTTGAAGGAAAACTCATACTATATACTTTACCTAAGAGCTTAGTTTAGTTCATGTTCATTTTCTATTTTGACTTTATGTAATAAATAATAATGTAATCAACAATTTACATTATTTAAGAGTAAACTGAAACAAATTGCTGCAAAACATAGTTTGCAGTAAAGTACAATAAACCTAAAAACCTAAGAATACGTACAGGTAATGACAACTGAGCCATCTCCGTTACAACTGAACTCCAACTGTTGATGAAGAGTGAGATGCGGTTGAAAGCAAACTTTCTCTGTCATGCCCAAATAATCCTGTAACAATACTGATGATATTACTGCAAACTGTGTTGTGTAAATAAACAAATAAAGGTTGTTACCAATTTTACCAAAATTAAAAAAATGCAGACCTGAATGTTGAAACATCTTCACAGGCTACTTTCAGAGCAGACATTTTGACTTGTCACAGTAGGAAAAACACAGGTGGAACTAATGACGTTAACAATGGTTCCCCTTGAGGCAATTACAGCAGTGCAGCAATTAATAATGTGATCAGTGACATCTTCGTTTGACAGGTCAAAATGTCTGCTGCACTAAAGGCCCATTGAACTCCAGTTTCACTCCATATTTTCCCTCTGGGTTATGTTTGCTCTCCTGCAGTGCTTCAGTGTACCCCGCAGTTTGGGAACCACTGACTTCCAGTAAGACAATGAATAAAAAAATGGATATTTTCCAGGCTTTCAGTGGTCTTTAGTTAATGGAGTAGAGCACGCAAAGCCACACATGCGATCCTATAATATCTGACTGTTAACTGCAGTTTTTGTTATTTCCAGATCATATTGTGTCTAACTTCTGTGTTAGGTCTGATTTACTGATCCATTCAATTCCATGAGGATTAAAAGGATCAAATTAAGTGCAGATCTGACTTAGAACATTATTAAAGTGCTGTATCAGGGTTTATAAAATCAGTCCTAATTTACAGATATTCACAGAAATATCTGAGTAGCTATGTGGGCAAATGAGTGTTTCCTTTAAACCTGTCTTATTGACTCACTATAGGGAGTGTGCTATTATTAGTTTTTACAATGGGGAAGTGATGAATAGCACATTGTGCAAGACACCAATTAAAATCAACCTTACTGAGTGAAGCTCTGCTCAGGCAGGTCAGTTTTACAACCCACAGTGTTTTCTTAGCTGGAGACAGAGGATCTCTGCTGATCCCCATGACCAATTAGGATTATTTGTATAGGATCCTTCAGAGGGACATAATCATGACCGCCTTCTACATCACAGATGATTGAGAATAGCTTGCCTTGATGCATATCTTAATGTATTTAAGCATACTAGGAAGTTTTAAATGGTCTTTTTGTATCATGTGTCGACAGATGCAAAGACGTAAAAAGTTACAGAACTTCCACAAAAATATATATTCACGTTTTGTTCCCTTGCTAATTTAACCTTGTCTCTAGTCTAATTTCATAAGATACTATATGCACAGTTTTAATAGGGCCACTGCAGACCTAGCATCTCCTACGGTGTAGCTAAATTAAGAATGCCTGGAGTATTGTTAAGCAGCCTGTGCTTGTCCATGACTACAGCAGCTCGCAGCAGCGGTGCACCATCTGCCAGGTGTTGTATAATGCAGTATTTATGTGTCTTTCTGTCCTCTGCCCTCCAAGCGTGGGACTCAAATTGAAATGGTGTATTTAAAGTTTGTTTATTGCAGAAAACAAACTGCTGTCGTGAAGGCAAACTCTTATGCAGAAATTAAGTTTGGAAGGGGTTTTATAGTCCTAAGAACATCACACAGATGAAAGGTCATCTTCTGTCCCCCTTATCTGCTGAATCAACAGCCATGTGTCCGGTGTGAGCTGTGAGCAAAAATCCGTTTAGATTATCTGCATCAGTGTATCATCCTCCAACGTTCAGGAGATTAGTTTCTCAGTAATAACAAATGCAAAGAGGCAGAGTCACCTTCTGAAAAGCTAAATCGAAGACACAGCTGTTACTAAAGTGTTTTTGTTTCTGATAGATGGGTGTACTTGAAGTGATGTGAGTGGAGACGACAGGTGATGTCTTGGAGTTAGTTCATCCTTAAGGCTTTGTTTTGTTTTTTAAAAAATATATTAAATTAACTAGTTTATTTTAACTTAATTCTTCAAAACTGTTTTTTTTTTAAATCTCCTATATTAGATGTTGTGTTAAGCTGATGCATGGCTTAAATCCCCTTTTCTGTGTCCTCTTATGTCCTCTTTGTCTAGGGTAATCAATGCAGGAAAGAGCACATTAAATGAGGACCAGGCCTGCTGTGAAGTGCTGGTGGTCAAAAGGAGACCAGCAGGAAGCGGCACACCCAACCGGACCCCCTTGACCCGCAGGAGGTCTTCCCTGCCTAATGGAGAGGGCCTGGGCCTCCGGGAGAACCTGGTGAGTCAGACTGATGTGTCCGGTTCCATCAGGAAATATTCAGCTTCTTCACCGTATTTACCATGCCACATTAAACCACCAAAAACCACAAAAATTTAAGTAAGAGCATAAAAGGACAAAACTGAATTTTAAGCTTAAATTCAAGAATGTATAATAAAATGCTATTTTCCTAAAGCAAGCAGCTGAGCCATCGTTTTGATAAAATGTTAGCACACGTCATTCAGTCAGTGATGAAATCCAGGTAATGATCAGAGTGAATGCAGTCCTTGAATGTCCCCGGGGCCTGTTCCTGGGAACCACTGTCCCATCATTCTGTCCCATCAGCAGTTTATTGGGGCATACAACGTCCTTTACACACCACAGTGGCCTTCAGTAGCTCTTGACAGCCACTAACACAGACAGGCAAACTGCATTTACTCATAGAAACACACAAAGAGGGTTTTAAGTTAACCTTGTTGCTTCTGCAAGTACACTATGTCATGTATTAAGGAAAACTGTATCATTATGAGAAGTCAACTTACTGCCTTTTGTTTTTATAGGGTAGTGTACTACATTTATACAGCATACTGACACACTTCTGTTACTTTTTTACTACAAGGATGAAAAAGCAGCCTCTGAACATTGATATTAATCTCTTGTGTTTCACTTTGTCCAATTTATTTTCTCAACATAGTAAAACATTTTGTGATCTAATTTCCAAAGGCAATAGGTAATATATCTATTTAAAGTAACACTGCTAAAATTTCCTCTCAGCCCATGAGTACTTCACTCAGGCCCACCCAGAGCCTACAGCAAACTCATGCAAGTACCTCATGACTCACTACTGCAGTGATACTAGACCAATAAGAGTAGTGTAGAGACATGCATTCTAGTGCTCTTCCTTCATAGGCTCATGTTGTAGAACAGGCATGCACTATATTTAGAAAATAACAGTGTGCAAGTATAATCTACATTCAGTGACCAGAAACATGCAGTATAAACCCTGCCCCTGCAGAATAAGGCAGCGCTCACTTTTTAAATTGGTTAAATTGGACTTTGAAAAAGCATGACCACCGGCTCCAGGAGGGCGGAAGATCATAGAGTTGCTGCACTTTTTGAAGGCGGCAAACTCAAAGGTGTGTGATGAATGAAGCAGATTCTAGGTCTGTTACAACGTGCAGATTGAAGCGTTGGCGCCAGAGGACGAGTTCATCCACTCATGGTCGTCTTGTGTTCGTTAAGATCAGGAGATGTAAACTGAACTGGCCGCTGCAGTCTCCTGAAAGCGTTCCACGGAACACCTATGGGATACATCTGAATACAGCTTCCACAGAAAAGAGCTTTCACCCATTAATGTGGGGTAATGTGAGGCACTGATGTCTGTATGACTCAGCTTCCTGCCTGAGTCTCTGCCATGATTTGTGGCAGCTGTCCGCAAGGTTAAAGTTGGTGCAGTGTGGTATTAAACAGGGGTTTTTTGTATCCTTCTGGTCACTGACAGTGTACATTAGTGGTTTCCAACCTTTTTGGCTTGTGACCCCTTACGCAACATCTGTTTGTGACCGATAGATTGCAGTCTATATGTCACTTTGGAGCAGTTCAACAAGTGATGTTATAGAGGCCTGAAGAGGTAAAAAAGAAAAACAGTATTTCACAAAAAAAGATTCGAGATAAGTCTGTGAAAGACATGATTTGTCCGTCGTCAGTATCTCTAGACCCGTGGGTGGGTCCCGTGCCCTCAGGTTGGGAACCACAGATGTACATCATAAGACTGCAAGGGGAATGGGTGCTTTGAATTGCCTTACATTCACACTCTTATAATTCTGGATGGAGAGTCATTACATTTAATTGATTTTGATGATAAAATATACTGTATATTGTGATTGAAAATAATCATCAAAACTCTGAATGTTTTGGAGTTATCATAAGCACTAATGATGAATGCGGCTGTATTCATTTAGATGAATACATGTTATCAGAACCTGGAATATTAACCTGCTGAAATCATGATGGTGAGAAACTGTGAAAGAAACCAATTCATACTGTAACCAAGGAAACAATATCTCATTTTCTGTGGACTGCTTATGACCACAGAAAGTTAAGTCATGGCCAGTCTTTTTATCTTACAGAGTTATTGACCATCCACACACTGACTTGCCAGATATTCAGTAACTTATAATTGTTACAGTGTGAATGTAGGGTCTGATAAAACTGCTTTGCTCACAGCCTGTAGGTTAAAATGGTGACGCAATTGATTAATGAAGCTGTGTTTGACTCTAATCTGTATCCAGGACAACTCTGAAGATTTAACATTCCACTACTGGGCGTTGTTTGATGGCCACGCCGGCTCTGGGGCCGCTGTAGTGGCCTCCCGCCTTCTCCATCACCACATTGCCCTGCACCTTCAGGAGGTGATGGAGATCCTCTGCACTCCTAACCTGCTGCCCCCCCACGTGCCTGGGCGAGGAACCAATCAATCACCACCTCACCCCAACGTCCCAGCGTGCCCTTACCAGGGCCGCCTCTCTCCGGGGTGCCGCGGGGGGCTCCGGGTTCACCCAGCACCCCACCCACACGCTTCTTTACTGAGAAGAAAGTTGCACACGAGAGCCTGGTGATCGGAGCCATTGAGAACGCTTTCAAAGACATGGTAAGAGGCATGTGCTTGGTAGAAATATGAAAGTTAAATATAATATATAATATATATAATATAATTTGCTGACCTGTTTGCAAAGAAGGTCTCCAATGTGAAATGACAATACTACACACACCATTTAAATTCTGTTTCTGTACCTAATTGTTGCCCCCAGATGTGGGAGGTCAACTTTTCAACTCCACTTTAAAGTTTTGAAACTCATAGTTTACAGCTGAGTGTCATTGTGAGCAGGGAGGAAATTTAGAGACTTGATGGCACTTTTCAGCACTATATTAAAATCAGAATGTTTATCTTTAAGCCTGCAGCTTTCTGATTATTACTGTATTTAAGGGTCAAAACATAATTTTGGATAAGAAATATTTATGTTGCACACATTTCTATTGTTCTATTTCTTTCAGACTAGTTCTAATGTTTGCTCCCCTCTCAAGGAATATTGGATTCTTAAACCTCTTAGGATTCTTAAAACTCTTGCATAAGAAACAACTTGAAAATCATTCTTGTTGAAAGGTTCATTGCTAATGTCCACACTTAGCTGTCACGAGTGGTCACAAGTAGATCTACATATGAACAGGACACAAGCAATATCGCTCAATGTTCCCGCATTGCTAGTTGCTACTAGTTATTTCCTAGGTTAGTCATGTCCTTCATTTTGTTAACTGTAAAACAAGCCTACAATCCAAATAAGTAGATTTTTTGCATACGTTTTCCACTTAAATTACGCAAACAACAAATTTGCCAAAAACTGCAAAAATGATATAAACTTTTATAACAAATTTGACAAAATTTACTACCCACAATTCAGTTATACATTTATCTGTAACTGAGCAGGCACGGATGGGTGTGCCTACTTAACATCCATTAAACTTGAATTGCTTTCTGAGTCAATTGATATTGATTCACTGTAATTAGAAGGTCGGACAAAATGCACAAAGGCTTCCTGGTTTCCTGCTATTGGTTAACAAAGATAAGTTCCACTTCCACGCAGTCCATCCACGTGTATCAACAGTATTTTAACAAACATAATCACTATATGACTGTTTATGCAGCTATCAAGCCAACATTAGAGAATTTGTAATTGATACTCAAAAGTTTTAGGTATTAAGGTTTTTAGGTTTTTACTGTACTGCCATAAGTTGATATGAACTGGTCTGGAGTATCATTCTCTTCTGGCAGCCCAGAGAGATGAGTAGGTGTCTTTCCAGCTGGGCAAAGGCAATGAGATGCATGAGGTTGACGTGCCATCACACAGTCAACTGTACATAAACTCTGATAACAACACAGACACTTCTAACATGTACACACGCCTACACCCTGTACCTTTTCCAAATTCATAATGCATGACTGTTCCCCTGAAACTGGAAGCACATGGCGTCAGTCAGGCAGTCAGTCAGCAAACAGCCTCAGAGCCAGGAGAAATACTGTACTCTTCCCCTCTAGCTGCTGTGGGTCACTCTCTCTCTCTCTCTCTCTCTCTCTCTCTCTCTCTCTCTCTCTCTCACACACACACACACACACACCATCTGGCTGTACTGTAAGTGGATGCTGGAGACTTAACTCATACAGAGGCCAAGAGATCAAGACCAGAGCCAATCTAAACAGTGCAGGCCTTGTGGGGGGGGTGGGGGGTGGAGACATGATCAGAGGTCACTGGCCTCAGCTTCAACATCAGGGTTTCGATCAACAGTCTCTGTTATGTTTGTCCTCAGCTGGGTTACAAAAGAGTAATGATCATACGTACTGTTACACTGAGATATTAAAGTCATTATAATGAAAAGCAACCAGTAGTCTCAGCACATATACAGTACATAGTGTATTAATGAATATAAAGTAAAAACCTGAAGTGGTACAATGAAAGAAAAATACATGAAACTATTTATCACTAATTAAATGAATAAAATCTATTTAGTATCTATGTTGTCTTGCTGCTCTAAACCCCACCCATCTGGCCTTGCACATAGGTTAACACAGACGTGCTGACCCAGGTCTGCACGTCACAAATTCTTTGCTAAAAGCACACATTTGTTTTGTGGATAGGATCACTCAGGGAGGTTAAATTAGGTCTTGATGGAGGACAGCTCGGATCAATCCCATTAGAAAATACAATTAATCCTGGTGCTTCCACCTTTTAACCACTGGGTGGCAGTGTGCAATTATTTATTTTGACCAAGCTCTATGGCCATAACAAGGGAAATAGTGTAGTCCCCTGGGACACTTGGGTCTTTGTGTGTTTATATGTTACTAATGCCTGTATATGGATCAGTTGCAGAATTGAAAGGTCTGTTGTGAATTTTGGTTTGTGATCAGATTATTTTGTTCCACAGAGTCATGAGGATTGTGTTTGCAATTACTGATGATAATAATAGAACTACTGTTGGGCAGTGTTGTGCTGTGAGAGAAAAATTTGTTAAAACAGCATGGCAGCAATCAGCAGAAATCTAGTTTTTGAGTAGGATGCAGATCATAGGATATAAAAATTATGGTCCACTTCTCACCGATTTTCTGACTTTACAATGCAATCTTTTTTTCCTTTTGCTTTCTTTTTCCTTCTCTATTCACCTTTTTCTTGTGAGAAACATATCTGCCCACGACTCCTTGCAATCAGCAAACATCTGTCTCCCTCTGCTTCCCCTCTCGCCTCTCATATACCTCTCCAGCTCTTTATCCAGCTCTGAATCTGCACTTTTTACCCTGCGTCTCCTCTCTTTCTTAAAGGAGAATTGTACTGAAATCCATAATTTCAAGCATTGCAGCTGATGTCACAACATCTTTGACTCTCAAACCTTACGGCTGCAAAACTGTCTAACAGTGGTCTAAAGTTGTTCTTTAGAGAGCAATATTTTAAAGTATACACACTGTATTTCCAGTACATTGTTCAGTGTTTTGTTTTTCCAGGTGGTTACAGCATTTTTTTTCTCACCTATGGGCTCTAATTACAGCACATACTTTCCTCCACAGCTGTCATTTATTTTAATTTGAGTTTTTGTTGTTGTAAAATTAGATGCAGTCTAGTTCAAATGATACACCTTTCTGCTTGGAACAAAAAACGGTCCCTTCCACTTTTGCTGAGTGACTACCCAAAAGCAGATTTTGGCAGAATTTCACCCCTAAAAACCCCTCATCTTATTTTTTTAATGACGCTCATTCTTTAAGAAAATGGGAAATGTCAGAGAATCTTGGGAAGGTTTGCCACTCTAAATCTCTGTCTCTGAGGTTCGCTGAGCCTCTGTATCTTATCAGTGGGATCTGCCTTTAATTCTCCTCTGACACGGCTCGCTGCATTCCTATGAAAGTGGCTGGTCTGTGTGGAGCGGCTGCTCAGGCCTGATAAACACTCAGGGATGTGTAAACAAACAAACAAAAAAAAGTGTAGCTCAGAGACAGAGTCTTATCACTTTGTGCTGTTTGTTGGGCCGGCACAGGAATAAGAGGGAATGAGATCACTGGCCTCATATGACTCTCCTGAGTGCCAAGACATTTAGCCCCTTGGCACTCGTGTGTGTGATCAGGTTGAGCTATACATGTGCAGATTGTCACATCTTACGGTTACTATTTTTTTTTTTGCATGAGGTATGTTGTTCTTAGTGGTTAGCCTTTAGGAAATACATGTTAATTAACAGAACACTTTTAACATTTACATAAGTGTACTAATGTTTTTTGTTGTGTGGTATGAGGAGTAGTCATCATTAATCATTCAATGCAGCCATTCGTTTTCCACATTTTTCAAAATTCTCTTATTTTGCTACAGGGACATCTGAGCTAGTTGCCAGTCTATCACAGGGCAGTAATCTAACTATTACTGCATGAATATTGACAATCACAGAGGCAAGGTATGTAATTGTGTGTTATAAATAGCCAAAGGGTCCTTCTCGCCCTCAAAAACAACTCAGACGTCATTGCTTTTGCTAATTAGTGATTAATTTGGTTAATTACCTGTCTCACTGCCCATCATCAGAGCTTTCCATCCTTTGCAACCTCTATCTGAGAGTTAATTTTTCTGCTCCTGTTTTTAGGCATAGTAGCTTTAGGCTCTTACATTCATTCTGCACGAACCAGGTAACATAGAAAGGAGTTTTTTTTTTTTTTTTTTACCTGATGTGTATCTTACATGTAATATGGAGACTCATGTAAACAATAGCAGCTTTTAGCAGTACAGTTCAACCTCCTCTTCTTTAGCAAGTAAGGTGGTTTGAACATTGCTTGCCTTCATGACAGAGACAGAACCATGTGAAATAAAATTGCTCATTCTCAAACTACAAAACACCTACTCACATCTCTGTGAGTTTTTAGGAAGCAAAAAGTTTGAAAACAGCTATATTCAGATGACTGATTGGATGGGAGTTGCATTTTTTCTGTTTGTGCGTGTCCTTGAGGCTCTATTCAAATTAAACTTGCTCTGCATTAACATACAGTTAAAGTAGTTAGGTGGGGTGAGGTATGTGGGTGTGTGCGGCATACTTTCTGTATGCCTATGCTGTACTTTTTTCCCTAAGTATACAAGAGGACTCCATTATATGAATTCTTCTGCTGTCCTTGTAAATTCTAATAAGTTAAGTTTACTGATTACCTTGGGAAAAGTAAGCGGTGACTGTGTCAAATTATGTGAAATGTGTTTAGAATGAAGCTGCACTTTTTTATGTGAGCACTTGATAGGCATGGGATGACATGAAAATTTAATGTCTCAATGATCCTGGCCAAAATAATTATAATAACAGTATTATTGCGATAATTATGAAACTATGGTTTAAATGCTTAAAATGGTTCCAAAACACACTGAAATTATTTTGCATTACATTTTGGTAGTATATGGGTAAGAGACAACTATTTTTCACAGATAGGATTTTTTTTTTGTGAAAACCAATCTAGAAATCTTTAGGTAATTTTAAATCATGAAGTCCCGATGCAAATGTAAAGGAAAATAAATAAAAATTGTAACTTTATACCTCGTCTTACAATAGGCTACGTCAAATGAGAAGACGGATTTTCAGTCAAATGAAATAAATTCTAATTGAATTGAACTGTTCCTTGTGGGGTGTGGCCAAATTAACTGTAGTAAATTGCAGTCAATTCCTCAGAGACCGGAGCTATTCGTTAGCTAGCACACGTAACATTAGCTAGCTAATTCACTGGTTATCAAAAGGTATGTACGTTCACAACCCACGATGGCATCATAACGTAACAAACATTTAGATGACCGCCAGTGTTAGTATAACTAAACCAACACTTGCTACTGACAGTAACGTTAGTTAATTTTACCTTCTTTGTTTTTGGAATCCATAGTATTTCCACACTTCCGATTTTAACTTTCTTTGCGCGGAGGATACAACTGGCAAGCCGAGCCGTCAGCCATGTTGACGGACATTTTGGAATGACTGGAAAGATACAGGCTCCCCCTTGTGGCAATTCAAAGTAAATCAATGCAGGACTGTATGTTGGCAAGCTAGACATCTTTTAAACTCACTCGGAAGGATATTAATGATTATCCCCATTCACGGTTATCCCGGTGATGGAAATTCACTACGATCAACCTATTGTGAGTGTACCTTAGCGTAGTCAACTTCATTAAAGTTGGCAGGATCTCATAAGTCTAAATAAAATGCACCTAATATAGCAGGTTGAGGGCTCACTGAGGGAGGGATCGAACTAACTATGTATAGCATCTCTAATAGTAGGCTACAAAATACAACTGTAATCTACTAGAAACATTGTTGAAACGACGTTAAGAGCAGTAACACTAATGAGCATGTACCGCATAACATCTGTGATGATTTAGAGCACATAAACACATTGCCTCAGTAAACATTATTAAATGGAACAAATATGTGGAGCAAAAAGTACAGAAAACTCTGTAAGCAAGTAATTTAATGTAAAATGTAATTTAAATAAGGACATTGTTTGCATTTACAGTCTAGTGGCAAATTAGATTTTATTATTTGTTAGACGATTACTTTATTTACTGTTATTTATTTTCATAATGGCTGATGTGGTGACATGATGTGGGCCTTGTGAAACTGGGCAATTTCTGATTTGTTAGTCGTCCCTCGTGGAAGTTTAACATTTTTCTTCATTTTTTAAAGACTTTTAATTTGTAGGAGTGCAGAAACCATTTTTGCAATAGATTGACAGTTATGGCAGTTTAATAGAATGAGATGTGGATGTTTGAGCGCCCACTCTCTCTCTCTCTCTCTCTCTCTGCCTGCTGGTTATTTAGCACAGTTGTTCAATTCTTTCTGGCGGAAGTGGAGAGGAGAAAGGTGTAGATGTTTATGCAGGCATTTTCATTATTAAAGACTTTGCCTGCAGCAAGAAGTACTGGATACAGTCAGGATAAATATGTATGGCTTGCTATGGATTCATAATTCATCTAATGTGAAGGACACATTTGTTCACCCCCCCACCACCCCAAACTCTCTCTCTCTCACTCACACACACACACTCACTCCGTTGTTGCTGCTGTCTGCTTGAAGAAGC
>BRZM01000732.1:135241-152133 GCA_033238685.1 Lates japonicus | reverse complement strand
TGCCCGAGGTCTTCAGTAACTCTAGCGGAGCGTTAAGAATTAGCAACCTACCAACTGCTGAAGTGACATTACATATTCTCACTGACAAGATTTTTCTTTATCTACAACGAAAAGGTGATTGTAGGGTCAGATGCTGTGATTTCATGTAAGCACTGCTGTTATGGATTTTATGTTCTAACTGTTGCCACAAACCACCAGGAAACAGCAGTTGCAATCAATTGTCCAGTCAATTTATCCAGTGAATGATGTGAATGTTGATTGCCATGTTGATTGCAGTGGTTCTAAGAGTGAAATACATTACAATATCTAGCCCAAACAGATCCTAAATCCAGCCTTTAAATCATGTAAAATATTTTCACATTAAAGTACCATAAATATTTCAGATAATAATTAGCCAAATGCATTCTTCATCATAATATTATTTAACAAATTAGATTAAAGATTATCCATTAAACGTCATGCCAGTTGTTAAGCACACCATAATCCCAATCAATAGAGGGAAACTGCTACTTACATTAACGGTTCTTCACAAGACACATGGCAAACACCTAAAAACACTCAAACAGGATGGAGGAAGTCCTTATTCAGGCTTGGTTTCTCCTTGTGGAGATGAGGGGAAATAAACTTGCAGTTTCTAACAATTATGATCATGAATAATTTGTCTGGTGTCATGTATTCTTTCTAGAGGAAAGCCATGATGAGTTTACAAGTTGTGACCTCGGTGAGACCTCATGGAGTTGAACTGGTCAAACTGCTGTAGTGATTTAATTACAGCTGACCCCAGTTTTGACCTTATTGATGGCAACTTGCTCTCTAGTGTAGCTGAAGCAGACCTTGATGATTTCTGTTGCTCGAGCCTCTGTGATTCAACTTTTCTTTGTATCTGAAGGATAATTTCCATTTTTGACATTTACCCAGAGTGCCCTTCTTCTTTACATAAGTATAATTAGCAGTAATGTACCGTATTCCCTACAGGAGTCTGCACACAGTCAGCATAGCTGGAGATATCAGTGCTCATTTTCCTCCCTTCAGAAGAAGCCATCTGTTGCTGTTCACGCTTGCACAATATGATAAACAACTTCAGCTAAACTTAAAAAAAATGCTTGATAATCCACTGAGCCCGTATTCTATGAAGCGTTTATTAGGTTTAGTCAAAGTTTCTCTGTTGTGTCATTTAATCTTGCCTTAGTTTGATGTTTTAATCTCTAACCATGCATGCACAGAGTGGGGAACATGTCAGACTATCTGATTGGATGAGTAAACCGGTGTCTGTGACAATATAGGCCTTAGACACACTTAATCGAGTGCTGGCATCATTTGTGGCTGACTTAGACTAATGCTTGGCGTACTGGTAATCACCTGAAGAAGTGGGAATCTGTCTGAAAGTAATCTCTAAAAATCCCATCACATCCATGTCCTCTTATTTGGGCTATCTTTGTTAGCTGGCAGCACATTTATAGAATAAGTCTAGAGCTATTTTATGCTTTTCTTATTTTGACAACTCCTGCAAAAAGACCAAAACCAAGAATAAATTGCTCATACTAATGTGGATTTTTTGTGTAGCCAAAGCCTGATACAACTTAGTCCTCAGTGTTTGTTGAAAAACTATTGAAATAAACCAATAAGCCACACTTTGTCCTGCTGCCGTTAATATTGTCATGCTCTGTTGCACCTGTAACCACAGCCACCAGTGATGTCATAGTGTCCTGAAGTACACTTGTACGTCACTACAGTGAGTTAAGATGGTAAACCATTGGAGGTCAGCAAAAACAAGATTTACAGTGGATGTTGAGTTGCGCTGCAAAGATTTCAATAGGAACCAGTGCGTTTGAGACTTGACTGCCATTGACAGGAGAGTAGTCAGAAAGTATTAAGTAATAGACTAATACATTGTTGGTTTCTGTTTGCACTGGACTTGAAGTTTATTCACTGTGTTTTTTATTAGCAGTGTTTTTATTATTATTCTCAGTATTTATTGCATGCCTTCGACCTTTCATCTTAAGTGTGTTGATGCTGCTGGAACTGTAAATTTCCCGTGCGGATTAATAAAGTATCTATCTATCTATCTATCTTGGTCTTGTTAACATGAATAATACTGACAGCATTTACTGTCATATCCTTACTTAATTGGATAGACACCGTAGAGAGAGACAGGGGAAAGAGAGTGGTATTGTATTGTGGTATGGTATTGAAAAATGATAATACAGGAACCTCCAGCTTTCTTCTTTAAATGTGAACAAAGCAGGACTACATGCGTGCAATAAACAGGAGAGAACAGTATACTGTAGCCTTTTACCATCGCTGTCCACAGACCAGTTGAGTCTTGTGCATCTACAGTTCCTGCCCAAGAAAAGTGCCACCGGTCACAAGTTACCAAACACCTCATGCCCTGCTGGAATAAAAATATCTCAGTGCCCTGTCAAGTGGCTGTTCCCCCTGAGACCCAGATGGACGGATAGTTGTCGTACACCTCGGAGCATCATCATCCCCAGCTCTGTGGCCGTAGGACAGGTGTGCTCAGTCAAGCAGGCCGCAACAGTCCCATCATCTCCCTGCACCTCTCCATCATCCCCCACCCTGCGCTGAGAGATGGCGAAACGGACAAATGGGGGAACAATGGGGATAGAAAAGTAATTTGCTAACTCCATAAATTCCTGCGCCTGCGGTACCTATCCTTGGCCATGGTGACTGCGAGCTATTATTTAGAATCTGGTAACTGATGCTTTCCTATTAACATTAAATGGGTTGGTGTCTGCGGGTTGTCTCCCGCGACACGTTTATGCTGGTTATTTACTGCCCTGCTAGTCAGGCCTTGCTCCGGGAGCTGCTCTGAGGGCCAGCTCACAGTGTGGCCCCGTGTGGCAACTCATCCTTAATATGGCAGGATGGGAGGGGGAGAGGAGCAGCGACCAATTGCTTTATTTGCAATTTGTTACTAAGGGCAGCTGAGGAAATGTTAGATAGAACATATATAGATGCACACAGAAATAGAGAAGTATAGGATGGATATTTAAGTTTGCATGTGTACAGATTTGTGTGTGCTGCTGATAGATTTCTCTCTGTGGTGCATGTCTGTGTCAGGCTGTGTTTTCAGCCACCCTAGGGGCGTGGCTCTAGGGATGGAAATGTCAGTCAGTTCACCACTTCAGTTCAGACTGAAATATCTCAACTGCTGTTGGATGGAAAGCAAAGAAATTTTGTACAGACACATCTTCTTCAGAGGATGAACTGACCCTCTTTTCCTCTGGTGTCACCAGCAGGCCAGAGTTTTCACTTCTCCTGTAAAAGATGGATTGGTACAAAATGGTGGTAGAGATACTCTTGGTTCCTGTGAATCCTAATGACTTTGGTGGTCATTGTGAGCATGTAAGCACGCTGACATTTAGCTCAAAGCACCACTGTGCCTAAATTCGTCCTCACAGAGCCAAAAGCACGGCTGCAGACTCTTTAGTCTTGTTTAAAATTTTCTTGGTGGAGGGAAGATGAAAAGTCAAACTTTAAAAGAGATCATACATTTTGCCCAGTATCAGGCAGCGGTGCGGTGAGCTGCAGATGTGAAAGTGATGTTTCTTAATCCTGTCATCCTCGGCACTAGAGATGCTGGCTTTGGTTGTTTTGCCTTTTATCTGCCTTTTCCAGCATGTGAGACAGGGGGTCTGACTGAATATTCACTGCCTGAACATTTCTGCTTTCATGCTGAGTAACACTCAATTTCCCCCTCTGACAGCAGCATCTCACAACAGATGAATGATTAAACATGTGACAATTAGTTAGTGATGGACGATCCAAGCTTTATTAAAGTTAAAATCCACTGTTTACTAAAAGTTGTTTGGAGAATTCTCTATCATTGCTGAGTAGTTACTGCAATGCTTTAATGGTCCATTCCAACACAAAATAAAAAGGTATCATTTAAATACAAAATGAATCAGTTCAAATGGAGGCTCATATATACAGCTTCTCAGGATGGGTCTTCAGCCTATAGAAGACACTATAACATTACATCAGCACACTCCCCTATGAATGCTCCCCTCTAATTGGAGTTAATGGCTCCTACACTGAGTTCAACGTACTTCTTGTGGCTGCTGCTGAGTTTGTTACCCCGGTTGCAGCCTCTTTTCCAAACCGAGTTAAATGACTTAAGTGCTGCTATACTGTTTCCAGTAAATTTTATTTGCAAGCAAACCGATCGCTCTTCTGTGTGTCAGGTCCGGTTAGGGTAGTGCAGCGTCTGCTCTCCATTGGTCACACTTCATCTTCTGCAGTCGTGCTAACGTGCTCCAATTAGAACTGACACGCTCTGATGTTCTGATCAGCAACCCGTCATGTCTGGCACTGTGACCTCGGGTGGGTTCGGCTGTCCTCCATCACCTCCAACTCTTCATGGTTTTATGTGAATACCCCTTTTAAGAATTCCTGCAGCACGTTGTTGATGTGATGCAGCAGATGTGTGTTGTGGCTCTGGCCCACAACTCAGTCGTGGCTTTGGTTTTTTGTCTCTTATTTTTAGATTCAGGAAATGGTATGGGCTGATGTGGATAATTGCTGTGAGTCTCCTGGCTTCATATCATTTTAGAGACATAATGAAGCATTTATGGCACTTTGAAATCCCTCCTCGCCATATACAGGGTGATGAACTCATTAGAAATGGCTCCCAATCTCTCCCCTTCCCAGTCTAACCTTCAGGCCATGAAAGAGGAAAACTGCTTGACACTATTTTCTGGCAAGTCTTCAAAGTATATTATAATTGTCTTTGAATTGAACATTTTCTATGCATTATTCACTGTTAGATGATGTTTAATGTGGTAGTTTGTGTGGTTGATGGAGTAAAATGTATCAATAAGATCCTTATCAGCACAAGTGGAACATTACGATGCAAATTAACTCACCTTTTTGAGTTAATGCATTCTTTTTTGTTTCTTTTGCAGGTCTATTTGTTTTTAAAATTTCAACAGCGCTTACAGTTTATACTTAATAATTTAGTTTCAGCCTCTGTGTTGTTTTCACAGCTCTGGCTTTATTCCCCTGGTTATAAAAACATTTAGCTCACCTGCACCATTGCGCGCGTTGCAGAGACGATGACTCCACTAATTACAGTTTTAGAACGGTGGCCATTAGTGCATGCAACACAAGCTTTAACCCTGTCATTTGAACAACAACATAAATCCTCCAACGCCACAATTAGTCTGCGTGCTTAATTTCCTGTTTTATATGATCTTTCCAGGCTGTTGTTGTCACATTCCTCACAGTACTGATTGTCCCTTGGGGTCGTCTCAGTGTACAGTGGCTGCACAAGTCTCCTCAAGTAAAGCATAATCTTTTTCATCTCTTCTTTTGATTCTGGCTCTTTGTCTGCTTTCAACTTCAAATGAATAAGGAAAGCCAACAAAGTGAAAGGATCTGCAGTATAATAATATGTTTGTACAATCAGCCAGTGCAGCAGGTTGTCTAGGATCTGGACTGCACAAAGCAAAAGTGAGACACACAATAAAACCATGCTCATTAATACGACGGGGGTCGAACTTGAAGTCAGTCTGCAGTGCAATGCAAAACTGTAATGGAAATTCTTGTTTACAATGTTTTCTTTCAATTTTATTCCCATATAATTGCATTGGAAATTGTTGGTGGAAATTGGAGTATTTTAGGAAGCAGGGATGCACCGCTTTCTCCCTTTTCTCCTCTCATAGTGATTACTATTCCTAGATTCAGCGTGTTGGAGATACTCTTTCAGCTGACAATCTGTGCGCCTCGCTTTGTGAAACCGACTGGGGTCATGTGTGTTTTGAGGGTAAATGTGCACATCACATCTTGTAACTAAAACTGATGAAACACCAGCTTTGTTTTTGAGTGTGTGCAAGTTTTATTGTTCTTTGATGGTTTATTAAAAAGTAACTTTAAACTAGGCTGAAAATCGGTCTTTCACCGACCTCTCTGCTTTAAAGATTCAAGCCTGTTTCACCTTTGATTATACCCGCTGTCACTCAGTGAGTGTTGTTGGGTGTGGTCCATTTGGTTGTTCCAGCACAAGGGCAAGACTGTGAAAGTAGGACCCAAACTGAAAAATGAATCCATTCCTGTTGCTGAATATCAACAGAAAATGAAGAGTTTTTTTTTTTTTTTTTTTTTTTTGAGCTGATACACTATCAGATTGACAGTTTGATGCATTTAAGAGTTGGGCCTATTTGCCTCAGGATAGGTCTTGTCTTACAGTGGTTAACCGTTACATAACAACATAACATAAAATCTATATTATTCTCCTTTGTTGTCCTTTCAGCTCAATTTTACCAGCAGACAGTACACTGTGGAGTTTCTGTGCTGAGTATTCTGTTTGTGTTTCCATTTTGATAACACAACTTATGTGAACTTTGACACATCGCAGAAAAAATGAATCATATCTCTTAAGACAACAAAGAACAATGTGGATCAACTCAGCTGTAATTCAGCGCTTGATGATTTTAGATAAGTGTTTGTGTATGTAAAAGAAAACACACTGTATACCTGAGGTCATGTTTATTTTAACTAAATTTAAATGTAAGAGTCTGTCCTTCTGAAAAAAAAAGAAAAAAAGAGCCCATTGGTTGTCTGTGCAAGTAGGTTATCATAACCCGTGGTTTCGTTTTATTTTTTGGCGACCTGCAGTGGCCACAGTAATGGAGGATGAGGTTAGCCATAGTGTAAAAAGTGATGAAGTCCACACTAGGAGGAGGTTGGGGTGGATGGATGGGTTGACAAAACACAGACTTGCACTCAGGAGACCATTGTTTGTTGAAATTGTTTGTTGTTTGCTGAAACTGACAGTTTTCTCTCTTTTATCCATGTTTGTCCCACAGCCTCAACTGTGAGTTTATTACTGTTACCATGACGACAAAGGTCTGGTACACCTGCTGCTTGTACCTCTCCTATGTATCTAGGTATAGAGACAAACGACGCGTGTTGTCATTTAGGTTGGAGGACTTGTAATTAATTTGTGTTGAGTTGACTCTTTTGCTTCAGTTGAACATTTACTCATTCAGCTGCTTTAACAGAGCCGCTTCAGTCACAGTCATGCTGAGTTCATGACCTCATGTTGCACAGTATTTAATAGATAATAAAGCCTAACTGCTTTATCATGATGAAATTGTTTGGAAATCACACTTTACTCTCTAACCGTGTGTTTCACCTTGAATATAATTGCTCTTCTCTAAATCTGTGATTACCTGATTAGTTTTATGTGTTGTCTAGCTCCTGATTGCTCTCCATTTTAATTTTTAATATAAAAATCATTTGCAGATGAAGAATTGAGCGTGAGCAGCTCACCAAGTTCAAACGCCTCTGCCCTGACAATGTCCCACAAAGCCAATGAAATGTAGTTTCCTCTTAAAATGAACCAGAAAAGAACCTAATGACTGTCTACATTATTCACAGTCCAGGGACCAGTGTGGCTCCTCCTGCTGAAGCTTAATTGAGCACCACGGGAATGCTTCTCTTTACTGAATGATGAAATAGGAATTTGACTTCTCCTCAGACAATAAAGCACCGGTGTCTGTCCCATTTCAAGCGGAAAATGGGCAGAATAATACAAATTTTGCATGCGTGTGTGTGAATGTGTGTGTGCAGCATACACAAACTGGCCAGGTCGATACAGCTCTGGATCCTGAGATCTTAGGTCATTTCTCAATGCTGTGTATTTCCCATCTATGAGGCTAATGCCAGTCTCTTAGGCTTTATGATTTATCAAACAGAAAAGGTCACTATGGCAGGCTGCAATTAATTCTGTCTGCTTTTATTTGGTGCTGCTCAGGAGTGCTCCCTCCATTAGTGACATATGTCATTAGAGGGGTTGTCTTCAGGATGGGAGCGGTGGTATTCCTATAAAAGAAGATAGTTCTGTATCAGAGTGAATGTTCACAAATGTTTGGTTATTTCAAGCAGTTCTGATGAGTCTTTTAAAAACAGTCAGTGATGTATTTATTCCTCCAAACTTTATTCACTGAACTTCCAAAACAGAAAGAGAATAGCTGGAAGAAACAACAACAAAATACATGCACAAAAATAGATTTGGTTACCAGTGAGAAACAAGCAAGAGTAAGAGTCTACAGCCATGCTCAGTGGTGCTTTGAGCTAAATTCTAATGCAAGCATGGCAACATGCTCACAATCCCAATGCTGTCACAATGGGGTAATGGTTGAAGAAGCTTAAATATATGAACATCATGTAAAAAATGTTACTCCGTCCAATAGTTGTTGACAGACAACATTGCCATCCCTAGCGCCAATATCTATATTGTATGTATATATGTATGTATATACACACAACAATAAACGTCAAAATAAATGATTCAAATAAGTAAACTAAAAATGCAGAACATTGCATGAGAGTTTGCCAGTCAGAGCTGTAAAGAGTGATATACTTCTAAGGATACTTTTTCTGTTTAAAGACTCACTTGACTTAAGTAAATGTTCATACACAAAAGTCAAGTAAATGAACTGCCTGTTGTGGATTCCCCCTTCAGCAAATACAGCAGCCGCGGTCTTCTGCTACTTTTCATTTTACAGTTCTGTTTTGTGATGGCAAAGACTTTCCCTCTTAGATTAGGCTCCTTGCCTTGGGCAGTGTTTATTTTTGTGATGTTTGTGCTGTAGAAATAGCTTGCATGATGAAAAATCTCAAGTTATTTCAATATGTTTCATAAAGCTAGGTTATAATCCCTCATAATTAATGCCCACATTATTTTTTGTGCCTTGTGGCTGTGTTGTGAACATAAATAGTCTTGCTTCTGCACTTAAAGTATCTCATCAGTCTGTCTTGTGAGCTGATAGCTGCCTTAGTTCCTATGGAAACTGCAGTGTTAAGAGTTCAAACTTATTGCTATGCAGACCAATCCAATAGTTGGTGAAATGTTACAAGACTGCAGGACTCTTTGCCCTGGTAGACAGTGTTTCTTTATGTTAAATCTTGCTTTTTGGCATAGGGCAGCAGGTCACTGAACTGAAGGCAGCAAGTCTTAGCCAGCAGTTTTACTTTGGGCTTCTTTCCCATAGATCCAAGAGCTGTGGAATAAACCTTGACTAAACTACAATGATTCAGAGATGTTCGATGATTTTACTGGCTTGACCTTTCAGACTCTTTCCAATCATGTTGACCTTTCTGTATGCCAGTTGATGTTGCTGTAAGCCTCTGCTCTTAACATATTAAATCCTGACATACACTCCAGTGATCCTCGTTCACATCGCCCAAATTTACACCAAAAACCTTCTGTGAGTACGTCAGCGAGCTCAGCCTGCTGCTCTTCGTGTTGCTCATACAAAGCTCTCACTCTCCTTTCCAGATTGAGGGAACGTTCTGATTGGCTCCTTGTGCACGACGCCTCGGCGGCTGTGTCAGTACCAGGGCAAGATGTATAGTATGTGAGGAAATGCTGAGGGTGCCTGGTCTTTATTTTTAGAGTCAATCTCCTGTTGGTGCTCAGTCTTAGTGAGGAGGCAGTGAGTCATGTTAAAACCAATGAATATGAACTGCCAAACCCCCATGGTGTGATAGGAACCTTGCATCTCCCAACTATATTGCTCGGCAGTATTAAAAATCTCTCTTCTCCTCACAAGATGCATTATACAAGATACAAGATGTGTTTCTTTGATTGGTAAACATGGTGGATTCTGTGCCAGCTTTGATTTATGGTGTTTTGCCATAGTGTGACTCTGGATGAGGACTAAATTATTTGGCTTCATTTGGCTTCATTTGGCTTTCTGCATCACAAATTAGTTGGAGCAGGATGTTCGCTAAACACTTGATACACCCACTCAGTCATCAAGCAGTGCTGTCTTATTTCTCTTGTTGAGGCATATTTTCTTCTCACCAACTAAGTGTCTGAAGACATGCACATACTGTTAATTTGAATATATTTAAATCAGATGAATTTAGTAAACTTATGTCAGTTTTTAATTTTTTTTTTTTTTTGCATATTCTTTCTATTCTTTTTAGTGGGTTCCCTGGTCTAGAATCACGAACATGTACCGTACATTAAGTATAAATAAAATGTGATACGAATACATATAAATACGCAGGGTGCTCTCACTATCTGTATCATTCTGAGCCTCATGTCAAAAATAAATATTGTGGTGCTGTATGAAAAAAGTGTTGCTCCCTTTAAGGTTTCTTCCATTTTTTTCCTCCTCTAAACCCAGGGTCTGAGGATAGAGGGTGTCATATGCTGTGCAGATTGCTAAACCTCTTCAGGCTAGTTTGTGATTCCTGATATTAGGCTATATAAATAAAACTGACTTGCTCTAAGTTTTGGAACTACAGTTCCCATAATGCTTTGGGGCTGTAAACAGGATGTGTAATGCTACCATAGTCATGGGCTCAGTGAGATAGCTGTGGGCAACAACCTGAGCCCTGCTCTTTTTGAATCTATTTGTTTATATTGTGGCAAGTTGGCATCATTAAAAGTTTGCCAAAGTAGCTAGTTCATTTTTGCAATGTACTGATGGCTGTACGGTCAACTATCAATGGATTACTTTGATACCTGGGAAAACTTGATGATTCTCACTCAAGTTCTCAAGTGATAAGGAACATTTTTTTTTTCTTGGATTTCTAAGCGGATTTATTTGTGGTGGACATCTGAGACAATGACATCTCCAGGAAGTGTAAGTCACACTGCATAGACAAATTTGTGTGTGAAGTTGACTGAGTTTTGACTCCCAGAAGGGCACAATGTTTGATACAAACTGTGGCAATCAGACTCTAAGTGTTTTAAACATACTGTAAACTGGTTTTAAAGTACCTTAATTGTCTCTATTTGGTGTGTATTTTAAACCCTTTTCAGATGGGATTTATTTCACCAGGGGGGGTTGGGTAATTTTAACATAACCTGCCCTGGTCAGTGAGTTTTAAGTCAAGGTTTTTAAGTTAAGTTAGGTTTCGTCCTGAGCTTGTATGTGTATTCATTTTTTTCTCCTGAGAATATTTTATCCCCCACCTCTCCTGTTATGTAAATCCTGTCCAGATAGCCATACTTGATGGAGTTTATTGACTAAGCCCTAAACTCGTGTACTGAAGTTTTTCCAAAATCAACCATCAACTCATCGACCCGATGGCCAGTTATATAAAATAAGATATCTTTCTATCTAGTGCTGCTCTCTATGTTTAGGTTAGTGGTTGCAAATTGTGTTAGATAGAATTTTTTGTCTATTTTTCATCTAAATTTTGAATGAAAAATTGAATTATTTGAAGTGTCAAGCTTCTGCCATAAAATAGTCTTTCATTCTAAGTAGACTTGACAGCTCATAAAATTGATGAGTTTTAAGCTATAGCAGACTATATGCTATATATTAAAAATACAGTCACTCTCTTTGAGACTGTTGAAGTTGTCACTGCTGACGACAGACCTGTATGCTCGAAGGTAAATTTTAAAGTATTTGTATGCTGTCTAAACCTCAACTCCACAAGGAATGCTTTTAACTGGAGTGATTTATTTATTAATCTGAGCTGGTTAAGGATCAATTTGTCATTGCTGATTGAAATTACATGCAGCAGCTGGAAAACACTTCACTGTAGCTCACTCTGTGGTAATTATGCAGCCACCACAGTGAGAGGGCCTCCAGTGACAAAGATGTGTTCATTAAGACTCGGCTTATGGTTAAACTGTTGTATGGGATGCATTTGGATTAAGATATCTTAAGTTTGATATTTTCAGACATCATTTTAGAAATGCACTCAAGGCATCAGCACTTTTAAACATTCCACAAGGATTCAGGTTTATTGAGGGAAAGGTGTGAGGGTGACTGAACAGATGAAAGTTGTCGTCAATTTCATTATGGTTCACATACAAAAGCAACGTTCAGCAAAAAACTAAGAAAAAATCCTACTGTACTACAGATCAGCAATTACAGTCCGTATATTATTTCTACCTGTTTCATGGTTGTGGCAGCTGGAGCTTATCCCATGTTACACTGTGAATAGCTCACACATCTAGACATGACTGTGAATTTATTTCACTTGACCTACATGTCTTTGGACTTAAGTTTAAGACAGAATGCAAAGTGAATTTTAGAGGCAGCATAATTGCATACAAAGTCAATAGAAGTGCTACCTGATGGAAAGACATGAAAGTGGTGTCGATCGAAAGAACAAGAAAGTGAATGAGTGCATTTCAGAAATGTTGTACTAAGCCTTTAACAACCAAAAGCAAGACAAAGTCAGCCTACTTTACCACAGCAAAAATGTAGCAAGAATTTGAGAATTCATGTCCAAACAAGATTTAGAAAATTGAATCCAGTCTCTGTCAGTAGTTGGTTGGACTACTTTAATGAGCTTTTCTCAGGTCTAAAAAAAGCTCCCAGACAACTGCAGCTCATTTAGAAAGCTGCGGCTGGAGTCCTAACAAAAAGTTGAATCGATCATTCCAAGTCTGAAATCTAAGCACTGGATTCCAGTTTGACAGAGAATCAATTTTAAAATACTGCTTCTCGTATATAAACCACTAATGGTTTAAAACAAAAATACATCTCTGATCTTCTGCCACAGTAGCAGCCCACTGAGGTCAACTCACACTGGGCTGATAATTGTTCCCACAATTAAACACAGACATGGCAAAGATGCGTTCAGCTAAAATCCTCCACAAATCTGGAACAAACTTTTACACAACCTGCCTCAACTCTTTTTTTTTTTGTTATTTCTTTTGATTAAACTCTCGTCTGCTTTTTTATGCTGCATCTATTTTCTCAATTTTTTTCTTTCCTTTGCTTTTTTCCTGCTATTTGATTTATTTTATGTCAGTTATTCAGCTTTTTTTTGTCTCTATATAAAGCACTTTGAATGACCTTGTGATGAAAAATGCCGTACAAGTAAAGTTTCCTCGTTTTGCCTTGTATGAGGAACTGTAGCACCCAAAGGAAACCCATATCAACAGTGGGGAAACAGTGAACCTCTCCTCAGTTGGTCCTGCTCAGGTCAAACAGGCCCTTCTTCCTGTGAGGTGATAGTGCTAAATACTGGGCCCAGTTACTGGTTAAGATAACACATTCGAGGTTTTATCTCTGACTCTAATGGATTGGAAGAACTAAGTGAATGCTTCAAAGAGTCACATCTTCTTAGATCTCAGTCTATATGCAAATGAGCCTGACAAATAAAAGACATGAACTTTAGATTGCTGCATAGATCAATCGCTGATGTTTAATCAGCTGAGTACTGTGGGAGCTGCAGGTAGATGGATGGATAGATGACAGAGTGAAGCAGGTGCTGAGCCAGAAAGACAGTGACCTCAATAGCACCTGACTGTTTATCTAAAGCTGTCATGGCTGCCATTATTCTGAATGCCAACCTTGTCTTTGCTGAGCACTCCAAAGTCTGATTGTGTCTTCCATAGATACAGCCTTAACATCAAAACTTATCTTTGGAATTCAGACTGGCAGTCCTTATCCCTGTACTCTTTCATGCTCTTATTCAAAACACAAGAGATTTGGCAAGGCTTGTTTCACTCCAGCTCTTTTAATATGGTCCTGAGAGGAAATTCAAAGAAACAGGAGAGTGCCTTTTTTTTCATCATTTTGAGTTAGGGTTATTTTGTGCCCAAGTGTACATCATCTATAGAAAGAGAGGAAGAAAGGAAAAGGAAACAAAGAGAGGACAGAGGGACAATCCTCGAAGTTCTGCATGTGGGACCGCATGTGTCATGTCTGGTTAGGCTCAAATGCAGCTGTGAGTGTTGCGTATGCAAGTGCTTTCACTGTGGTGTGAGGAAGCTTGTCTGCTTCACCAGGTGAAGGATAAACTTTTAGAATAAGGTCATCCATGGGAGGTAAAGGTAAAATGAGCTGCAGTGTTGAAGATATTAGTTATTAGTACTCTCACCATGCATTCTCAACACATTTTTAAACTTTTAATTACATTTGGATTACTTCTACGCTTCAGAGAATATAGCTGAAAAACGCAATGTCAATTTTCTGACTATTATTTGGATATTTGGATCCATATTTCACAGACTGGTGGATGGATGATGTTGTAGAAATGAATGCAGCAAGCAGAGAGGAAAGCTGTTGTTTGCATATATTCACTAAACACTGGTTTAATCATTTTCTTGAAATTGAGTGGAGTCTGGTACAGGGCTGCACTCATAGTCCTGCAAGGAGACTTACTAAAAATGCTTACCTTGACTCAGACACCTCTAGAGGTGTGACTGAAAGAAATAGTCTCCACAGTCAGACCATTAAAAAGCCCATTAACAAACATCAGATACAAACTCATATCAAAGGTTGATACTGATCAAAACACCTTAAAGGAGCATAGTTATGCTGGTTATTACATGTGCCCTCAGAAATCACTGAAGGACAAAAGTAATGTCTGAACAGCAGCCCCGGTTTAAAAAAATTGGGCTTTTGCAAGACAATGATCTTAAACAGAGGGCCAGCTTAACTCAGGAAGGAACTTCAAGATAGCAGTTTGCAAAAGAAAATAGGGGTAAAAATAGGCAATTCTCTGCAGTGATTAATACTTATCCATTATTACTTAAAGCTGCAAGTGCTGCTACCAAATATTGACATAAAACTTGATTTAGAGATTTGTTTTCACTTTGACACTTTACATTGTCTTTTTCTGTTCTCGGTGTTAAACACTTAATTAATCTTCTGTGCTTCAATATTTCAAAATTGTAAAACAATAAAGTATGAAAAACTTGATAAACACAGGACAATAAGATCTTTTTATAGGCACTATATCAGATAACCTTAACACCTTAACTAAAGAACAATGCATGAAAAATAGTAAATAGGATGACATATGATGAGAAAACGTTAAAATATCACATTTATATTACAAAATATCACAAACTATCCATTTTAGGCACAGTACCATTTGATTGGAAAACCTATGCAAAGATGCCAGTTTTCAGCCTCAGATTCAAAATGGAAAAAGCAAATTTGATCATTTCAAGTAGAACAGCTGAATTGCTAGTCTGGTCAGTTTGTGTTTTGTCAATTTGGGGAAGTGATTTGTAATCTGTGGGATGTACTGTGGCTGTAGAATGTATTTCTTTTTGTTTCTTTTAGAGTGAGATCTGTATTTGCATTTTCAGCTTTAGGCCAAGCAAGTTAAAGGTGGACAATGGACTCACACAACGGTACTCCTTGTCTCCGTCCTTCCTTGTGATATTTATGGGCAGGTCCCAAGGCCCAGTCAAGGTCTAGACAGTGTCTGGTTTCGTGTCGTACAGGTAGCATTTCTCCTGTTTGCGGATGATACTGTCCTTTTGCCTTCAAATTGTTGTGATCTCTGATGTGCACTGCTCCAGTGTGGGTGATGAAGATCAGCATCTCCAAGCCAGAAACCATGGTTCTCTCCTAGACACACTACACAGTGTAGAAGATCTTGGTATTGAGTTGCCATTGTTCCATTTCCAACAAACTGTTCAGTATATTCTTGTTTACAGTATAAATACAGTACACTTGTATCTATACATTCATAGGCTGGAAAATGCCATTAGACATTTTGAAATCATCTGTCTCACAAACGTAATGGGTAATTGTAATCACAAACGCTAGTATTTAATTATCATTTCGGATGGATTACAGTTATTGTTTTTTCAGTAAATTTTTTATATTTTTATTGTGTTATTTGTGATCCAAGAGTCCCGATCCCTTGCGCAGGCACACCTGCTCGCCTGTAGTCATGCCTCTGTCTGACAGCCACAAATAGTGAGGGCGGCATTACTGCCATCATGGAGTCTTATAAAATGTAAAGGTCATCTCCAGTATTCAGGCTGCAAATTAAATTTCATTTAGAGGTGTCTGGCATGTCGCTTCTATCTCTGTTTATGTGTTTATATATCATATCACCATAACCTGCATAGCTCCTTTTTATTGTAAACCTTGACTTGGAGAGGTGATCTTGTACCTTTCAGTGCACGTATGTTAAGTGAAGACAAAGCAGACTGAAGCAGAGGTTTTGTGTTTGTTTTCAGTGCTGGACAAAGTGATGCATTACACACCTTTTCATCCTGGTACAAAGGAGGTGGAGCAGGGTTGAGAATGGACGATTAAATCATGTGCTGGACCCAAAGGGCAACACACAGGCAGCCGATGAAATGAAAACTGTCAGGAGGAATGGTGTTGTTTTAGGTATTTGTATTCCCAGTGAATACAATAGCAGACAGAATTGACAAAGTTGTGAAGGATGGAGCTCTGGGCTGCAGTGTTTGAGATTTCAACCCACAACACCAAAACACACACACTCCTCATTTTTAACCTCTTGACTTCCTTGCTCTTACTTCTGGTTCAAATAGAGACAGACCCCGCTTCTTTTGTTCCTTTAGTTGTCCTATTCGCTGTTTTGAGAACGGGCCTTTGTAAGGGTGTTTAGTATTGAATGAGAATAGCCCTTTAATGGAGCTGATTACAGAACATTGTACTTAACCTGTCAGTAATCAGCCATATATTCACTCATAATGACCATCCTGATGAAAGCCTTTTCCACTGATGTTGGTGAATAACACGCACTTTTAGCACAAGGCCTTAAACTGAATTTGTTTTACCTGCTGATCTCCTGGGAGTCCATCTAATCACGTGTCTAATCACATAAATCTTGTTGACAACCACCTCATCATTAAGGTGAGGTTCTTCCAATCAAACTAAATGTGGACACAAATGTGTTTCCACGGTAACAGCAGAGCCCAGCATGTTTTTTTTTTTAAATCCTCAGATCTTATCAAGTTAATTTCAACCCACACTTTTTTTTTTTCCTCCCCTTGCTGAGTCTTGAAGAGGCAGCTGTGTGTTTTTAGGGAGGTGTGGAGTGTGGGGAGGCTCAAAGGAACAGGAGGAGGGTGATACAAGGTCTTGAGTGGGGTGCGTGTGCCCTTATCAAAGTCTTGTCGCGTTCCGAGTAAGAAAGTGGTGGAGATGAAGCTCAAATGGTGGTGAGTG
>BRZM01000732.1:80294-118650 GCA_033238685.1 Lates japonicus | reverse complement strand
TGACATATTTTCTTGAAGTAGTGAGAGTGACACCTAGATCTTCCCAGCATTTCACTTCGCATTCCACACACCTTAGCTTAATGTAAAGTGTTGACCAAGACTGCTGCCATGTTCCTAGGATCTCTTGTTGATGTGTCTTAGCACTTCTTTGTCTCTTACTCTCTCTGTCTCTCTCTGAATATAGACTATCCTGTTTATTCATCTGTCATTTTTATCCCTGATTCTTCATTCCTATTGCCACTTTCCCATTTCTCCCCGGCCCTGTCATGAATTTTTCTTTCTTTTTTTTCTTTTCACTCTCTTTATTTTTCTGTCTGTTCTGCCTTCGGCAAAACTCTTGGCACGTGCATACCGTGAATTGTTCAGTGGTGCACCGCTGAGCCGATCGGATGAGTGGTTGTCAAGAAAATCGCAAGACAATGATGATGATAATGACACCGCTACTACTTCCTACTTTAAATTCTGCTTTCTTCTAAAGGGGCAGTTACAGCACCTGACTCTCAGTGTAAAACACATCAACGATGTGTGTCCGAGGTTGCCCGCATGAGTAGGTGCCCTTCTCCGACATGATTGGGTCTCCTGGTGACCAGCAACCAGATTTGGAATCCCAGCCGATTCCAAAAAGTTGGATTCAATTAAGTCAACCAACCCATATCGCACCACCCCATCAAAACTCTATTTCATGCCTCTGAAACATTACAGAGACTTTTCTGTATGAGTGCACTCATTCCCAATGACAAATGCTTCATTATCCGGCCAGTATGAACGTGACAGAGGGGGTTAACACTGTGGATGATGAATTGCGTTGTGAAGGGTTGAAAATCAGCGTGCTGTCCTATTTAAACTGACAGGCAGCCCCTGTAGCTATATGACTAAACTCTCATACCCTATCCCGGTAGGGGGAAAGCTGGCAGGAGGATGCGTGAGAATTGCTTAAGGATAAGCCCTTTATCCACCTGAGAGAGATGCTTTGACAACCTGTGTCCTAAGAAAGCCAAGGTACTGGATTCTTTTGAAATGTTGTTGTTTGAGGCAGCTGTAAACACTCAGGCCCAGGTGGTGGCCACGGGGGGAAGGAGGAAGAAACAGAAAGGGAAAAGTAGGTATTTAGTAATACATGATGCTGGGTGTCAGAAGTTTTACTTTTTTGTGAAAGAGAGCGATAGAGCTGCACTTGGTGGTCTAATCCATCACTCTGTCTGGCTGTCTGTTGGTCTAGCAGTCTGTCAGTATATATCTGCTTCGGCGACGTGATATTTGACTCACTCTTCCGGAAGCTGTGCGAATTTTTTTTTTTTTTTTTTTTCAGAAACCATGAAAATATCAATTAGCTTTTGAAACCCTAAGGGGATGGATACCACTTTCTGTTAAAATATGTTCTCCACTATCACCTCGTGGATTTTTCCCAGCAAAATATTAATCGTAAGCCAAGAAGTCTTCATCCAAATTTAGTGCAAATAAAAGAAAAAATGCCAGAAAATTGGCAGAGAAAAAGCTAGTTAATGTGGCTTTTTTCATCCACTGCTGTTACAGAAATAATAGAGTTGGTTCATAGAGATAAACAGTTGCAGCGCTAATTCTTCAGGTCAGAACCACCGCAATTTGTTATTACGGGTCAGATTCACCAACTTCTCCACCTTTCTGGATTGTATGTTTTTAATGCAAATTGGGAAAACGTGCATTTGGTGGAATACTACACATTTGAAAGAGATCCTAATTTGGAAGAAATATTAATGGGCCAAAGCTGCTGTTGAGTATGTAGGATCAACAATATTGTTAGTCAACAACAATATTGTTCTAGGGCTGATAGAGCCGTGTGCTCACAGACTTTCTGGCCCAGTCCCAGCAGTCTCAGGAAGACTCAGCCCCTGTCCCATAATAAAACTGTGCGGCCTGTCCTAGCTCCAGATTTTGAGCCCTCGCACACTTCCTTTCCCAGTGTCCCAGTTCCACACCATACTACCCACTAATCCAGGATTTCAAGTTATGTTAATAACACTGAACGCAGAACGTTAACGTTTAGAGCACATTTAATCACCAAACTAATATTTCGCCACACAGATATTAAAACAGAAATAAAGACAGGCACGTATTGTAAATGCAATTAAACTCTAATGATGTAACCCAATATAAAAGTTTTCAGTTTTCTTTTAAGGTGGACACAGGCATAATGGACAAAATCAACTATACTATAGAAATTGGCACAAAATTTTGTTAATTTTCTTGCTGTGCTGTTGGTGGGTGGCACATCACACTTCATGATGTTCTAATATTGAAAACAAGTTGTAACGTGACTGGAAAGTTTAAAACTATCTAAAAATATATTCATGAACAAATAAGTACTTTTGCTTTTACCCTGCTTTGCCTGAATTCTTATTACAGTGTTAGCAAATGTCGTCTTGGAATTCTGCACAGTATATCTTTCCAGCAATCTCCTATTGAGGTCTAGAAGTTACATTTTATGAATGAAAAGATCAGTTTTGGGGTTAAAGCACTCGCAACTGTAAATAGCTGTTGAAGTGATCTAGCATATTGACGGCCATAGGGAAAAAAAAAGCTTTATGTAAATTTTATACTTACACTTGAGTTTAAATTCAGCTCCATGTCTGGGATTGCTGACACATTGGTTGCATATACTGTATTTCCATCATGTTTTCATTGGCCCTTTCCAACAATATATGGGGGTTTTCTTTCCACAAAATAAGTATCTGTTACTGCACTAGACAGTAAAATCAACGTATAAGACACCAAATATTTTGTTAGCATTCAACTACAACTCCCAGAATAAATAAAATAATCCTACATAATTGATTGAGATGATGAGGTGTTTAAATTTTACTGCCCAGTGCAGAACTAAGGACAAAAAAACCCATCTGTCATGATTGAGTTTTTTTGAAACCTTAGTGAAGGAAGCCCTCTAAAATACACTGTCTGTACAAAGCTAGAGACTGAAACTTGCAGGAATTCAGACAACAAATCATTTTGTTATGCTCACATTTTACAACTCTGCCAGCAAATACTTTATCTTCAGCTTCAAGAGATGCAGTATATGGAAGCAAATTGTAATGTACCAGGAATATGCCAGCGTTTTTGTATTGATTGGCCAATGCAGTGCCTGCTGGAAGACACTGTATTGCACTGGGCAAGCAAACGTTGATCCAGGTTAAACTTTTTAGCCAGTCAACCCATATGAGGATGAATGCATGACTATTTGTCACTTTGTACACGTTCTTAGAAATTACCGGCATGTAAAATACCAGCCGGTATTAAATCATGTCTCATGTAAACAGTTGACCTGAAATCTCAACAGAATGAAAAACGTGTGTATGTGTAACCGTGGCTTATGAAGTGCTTTTGCATACTTGACACCACATTTCTTTATTCTTATTAAGTAAACTTGACACAAAAATAAAACCTTCATTCACATTCGGAATGGCGCTGAGCATAAGAACTTTGTTGCACAAAAAGTGTACAAATAAAGACCATGAATAATAACACAAACAGTGACTTTTTAAGCCTTACAAGATACCTTAGGGACTTTTATTTTAGCATTTCTGTCATGTTATTACCATGTTTAATCTAAAAAATTTACAAGCAATAGATACTTTGGTCTCTCATACATGGAAGATAATATTGACGGAACAGGTCGTGTTGAAGCTAAAAGGTTGCACTTACTTTTTGTTACATAAACATCTGCCTCTTGCAGTGTACAGCATTGCTTTCTGTCCCTGTCAGTGGGAAGCTCAGTGATTTCTTGTGGTTTTATTGTCTAATTCAGTGAAGTGACATTTATTCTTTGCGGTCTGTTATTGCCATTGCTGTGGTTATGGCTTTTAAGTTCTCATATTTGTGTTTCAAATCCGGGTTAAGTATACTAATGTAAAGTAACATTGGTTTTGAAAGTATCTAGACTTTGTTGAGAGCATTTGTAGACTTCGTAGATGCTTGCTGCATAATATCTAGACATCTGTTTGTACCTTCTGTGTGTGCTTTCTCCAGGCTAAGTAGAAAACTGTAGCCTTTGTGATATTTTCACATTTGATTAACCCTCTCCACATTTAACATTTTTATATTTGAGACAGGCATTACATAACAGCTCAGTAGTATAGTCTTCTGTTTCTCACCTTGTCTGGCCTTATTTGTGCGCACATCTCTATCTGTATTTAACATTTTATTCCACACTGTGTCTTCTTTTTCTCGCCTCTATCATCCTCTTCTTGCTCCCCTGCTGTTTCCTCCCTCTGTAGGTCCTGTTGTAACTAAATAAATATCTATGGCAACCTTTGATCATATATTAATATCCTCACATTATTAAGTTTCTATTAGCTGTGAACAGGAAGACGAATTTATTGAGATTGGAGTCTGAAATAGTTGTTGTGCTTTGATTTTGTCTGTCTGACTTGAAAAATGAAATTCGCCCTCTCACTTTGTCTCTCTCGGTTGCCTAAGATTTAATGTCAGTTGTTTCATTTCGATTTCATTTTGACACTCATGGATGTTGAATGAAAAATTTAGCATATTGAGTCCATTAAACCAATGAAATATTCTGTCAACTAGGTGAATGTAAATACAAACACACACACCGTGCTGTACAGTGTTGGTGACAGGGAAGAGGAAGACAGTAAGTATGAAGGAATCTCTATTTCCTCATATATAAAACTATAATGTGAATTATGAATGTCACTTACTACCTGGAAAATAGTTCAGCTCATTCCCTTCTGTTGGCTTCTTGCTGCCAGTTTAGCATTAAACTTTATGTCTGTTTTGAACTGTTAGGAGTGCCTTCTTTTTTCTGCCAACCTCTGCTCTGGCGCCCCACTAGACTTATTGGAAATGTGACACACCTCTGCTTTCAACCTGTTTGCTGACAAACTTTCGCCTTCTATCCTCTTATTTTCTAAGAGCCCTTGCTTCGCCTTCTTTGCTTCAATCTGCCGATGGCCGATCAAAGCGGATTAATACGGGTTATTGGTGTTGGCTAATGGTCAGGATTTCAGGCTTGAATCAGAGAAAAGGGCTCTAGTTGCCTTTAACATTGCTATCAAACCTGAGGCCAGGATATAGAGTTGCTTTCAGGCAGCTGCCAGCCAGAGTAGCAAATGAAATCTCTTGCAGGAGAGGGGACACTACTGGCATTCCTCCCATCGCCTCACTCCCCTGTTTCTTCCCGCGGCCAGCTACCAGTGTCTCAGCAGTCCTATATTCCAGCCCCAAGTGTGCTGTCTGCTGATAATAAACAGCCCAACAACTGGGCCAGAGTCATAGAGGTTTGCTGAGTTAGATCCGAGCTGCTGAACAGTCTGTCTCACTCAAAGTTGGACTAAACCTTTGCTTTTATGCTCACGTCACCATGTTTTAAAACCCCTGCTGTGACTGCTTTGCTCCCAGGTCTGAATGTCATTGGGCTTGTAGGAAAGGGGGGAGGGCAGGGGCTGAGGAGGACCGGTTTTGGCATTTTGCAGCCCAGCTAATAAAGGATTAAACTCCAAAAAGACAGCTGTTAAATGGTGTGTCTTTTTTCAGCCTATCAAATCTCCTTCAGTCCACTGGGAGGAGTCTCTGGAACCTGTTCTCAGGCTGTGGTGGTCCCCAACAGTGAGGAGATCACTGCTGCTGCTGCCTTTTGCTGCTGCTCGCTGCCACCGCCACATTCCACATCCAGGCCTCCCATCCCCCCACCCCACCTGCCAGCGCAGGGCAGCCACAGAAGGCGTTGGGCCGATTCCAGGAGGCTCTGATCCTGCAGTTACCGCTAATCACGTCTTCACCGGCCAGTAACTACTGCTGCAAGCCTTAGATTGTTTTTGCCTTTTTTCGGCAGAGGCAATAGACGCTGAGATCATGTGGTCACAGCCAATAGTTTTTTTGTGCTTGTTTGTTACTTGGGGTCACTGTGGTGCATTTTTCATGGAAGAGAGGCATTTTCTTCTCCAGCTAAGATGCAGTACTCCTCTTGCTCTCTCTCTCTCTCACACACACACACACAAACAGAGACATGGTGGCCTTAGGAGGAATCTCGAGGGTTTGATCAAAGCTGTGTCTTTGTCTTGTCGCTTTTTTGTTTTTTAAGCTCATTGACTAGTTTGATTCAGGCCCAGGTGTCATCTACTGAACTGTGTCAAACTCAGCAACCGTAGCATTTTCAAATTACGCTTGTGTGAGGTAGAAGAAAAGCAGAGGATAAAAGAAAGTGTGAAACCTGCCTCGCCTAGAGAATATGTGTAACTTCACAGTCAAACAAGCCGTACACCCATTGATGAGCTGATGGACATGCAGTAAAGCGTAAAAGACAATAAATCTTAAAGCTGAACTAATTAATTAAATAATTTACATTAACAATGGATCAAATGTCTGTTTGCTATGTCAAAGGAGTTTCCCTTAGTGATGAACTCACAGATTATTGGCCAATTTCAACTCTGGCAGTTCTCTTAGTGTTATGGAGACATTTTGGATATTACAGTTGTTTTCAGCCAAACAGCAGAAAGGCACAGTTAGCTTTCTAGCTGCTGAACAAAGATGAATCATATAGCAAAGCAAGTTGATGTTGCCTAAATTTATTAACCTCATTGGTCCTGTGTTGGCAGGTTGTTCTTGTGTCTACTTGATGTGTAACTGTTTAAACATCATCACTGATTTATAGCGTGATAATATGTCAGTGTTATGCTTACAGCTTGTTCTGCTGCTAATAAAACACTTACTTCTTTTTAATGTATGTTTGGGTGAAAAATTGCGCCGTGTTATGCTTTGGTGTTCCTACATAATTCTAGTTCAAGTGGAGGACGCCGAGCTGTCCCACTGACCCCACTACTCATGTCCCAGCCACATGTGGAAAATTTCATTTTGATGAAAAAATGTGAGACACTAGATTTCAGTTTTCCACTTAGTATTTTTAAAGCAACTTCTGCCTCCTTCCATCTCCAGAGTGCCCTTAAATGGGCTGGCTGAAATGATGTCCCTGTATGTTTATTTAGTCTCCTACCTACACATGAATTAGCCTCACACGATCACCAAGAGAGAAGCAAGCCAAGGACGCTCCTTTTGTTTTGTTACTTTTTTCTCCTGTTCTCCCTCCAGCTCATACGTGCATTTTCATCATCGGGTCCGCCACACTTTGTTGTTGTTGCAGGCCCCTGTTGTTCGTAGCTTCTGAGATGAATAAATGGGTCCTGGGCTTCCGCCGACTTGTCATTTAGGTGTGCTTGACCGGAGCTAATTCAATCACTGCTGTCTACCCATTGGGCAATATCCTCCGCCTGCCCTCTTATCTCTGGCTCCAAATTAACTGAGCTTCAGCCCCGGTCTTCACATCAGAGCACCACAGAGGGAAGTGAGGGAACAAGGAGGGAGCTTAGAGAAGGTCATCATAAAAGGCAGCTGTTGACAGAAAAAGGCAGGGGCTTGTGTGTAGATACAATGAGGTTGTGCGGATTCCCCATGGCGCGGGCCCAGCTCAATGCCCGGGGTTGGCAGTTGGAAATTAGTGCTGGTGGCAGTGCTCACTCAGTCATCCAACTGGTGTGGTATGAGGGAACACTGCCCGGCTCAACTGCTGCACATAAGAGATCTGGTTTTAGAGTTGCAGCCTGGTACAAATGTTATCTCTGCCCAAGACATTTGAGAAGGGTTTACGGTTTTGTCAGCCAGGGAGACTTTTCCTCTCTCCTCTTCCTCCTCCTCTCTTATCTTTGGCTGGTGCATTATATCGGGTTGATGATTGATAGTCTGCAAGTGCAGTCTGTGCTCTTTATTGTTTTGATACAAAACCCGCGCTGCAACCGCACCATAAGCCCCTGTCTCTAATGTACTATCTGTTCAACCGCTGAAATTAGCCTCTCCTCGTGTTGCTGCACCTCTGTGTCACAGAATATCCCAGCCAAGTGTGTGTACCACACACAATGTGGCACCCACACCACTGTATTCCTATGCTAATCAACAACAAAGTAGTATGAACAGCAATCATCAACATGTTTCCTGAGCTTTATCCCCCGCCCAAAGCTCACAGCCTATAATTCCTCTGTCTACCATTCCCACGTATTACCATATAACCTTGCTGCATAATTTTGCTTTATGTCATAATCCATGTGTTAATAAAGCATAAAGCACATGATTACTCGGTTCATCCTGAAGTTGGCTAAATATATCAACATCATATTAGGTGCTTTAGGCTTTTAAAACCTCATGTGACCATAGAAGGATCTCCTCCTCACTGCAGAGCCTCTCAGTGTTAGCATCACTCACTGCCCTGTGGCTCCGCTAATCTATGTTCAAGGCCGCGCCTGCTTGCCCACCCTTAATGTCCCTGAGCACAGTGTCAGAGACCTAAATGCAGTGGCTTCTGGGAGCATCATGTTCCTACATCACGCTTTTTCCTCCTCCACTCTTTCCACTCTCCTTGACTCTGTAATTCCACTTCTACTCCCTTGTCACAGTTTAATCTTCTCGCTCTTCTTTTCATTTGCCTCCCCTCTTTCTTCGCTTTAATGGTTCCTCTTCTTCCCTTGTTGTCCCGCAGTTTATGACGAGCTAGACGCCCGCCATGCATGCGCAGGTCGCTCTCCAGAGTACTGCCCGGGTGTGGTAGCAGGCCCTGAGGATGTTAAATGTGGCACTCCCCCATCATCCCCTCCCTCACTAGCCTCCTTTTCGCTGCCACATCTCCCACTCCTCCTCTTAACTCCTTTATTTCCCATTTCACTTAGCATGTATCTCTCCCTCACTCTCTTTGCCTGTCGCCTTTGAGAATGATGGGTAATGCTCGGGGAATGGGGGTCGTGAGGGAACAGAGATATAGCTTCTTGACAGAATCAGCGTTACTGTTTGTTCTTCCAATGTGTGTGTGTGTATGTGTGTGTGTGTGTGGTTGTGCGTTTTATTGAAGTGTAGATGGGTAAATGGGTAGTAGTTCGTCTTTACGCTGGTGTGGGAATATGTGGGAGGTAAGGGTGTGTTGTTTATGTTCGCTGCATCTCGATGTTCCCATTTGTGGAAACAAGAATTTATGTGTGTGTGCACGGGTTGGGCGGTGAGGTGTGGGTCAGTGGTGTGTGAGGATGGTGTTTTGCATATGTGTTTCTATATATGTGGGCTCCCCGAGGCAAAACATAAATAACGCTTATTAAAAGTAATGTTACAGAAAAACATAACTGTGCTCAGAACTCAAACGTAAACTCACGCAAGAAGAGTTGTTGTCTCCACCTTTTCTGTTTTGTGAGATATTGTTGTATTTTGTTTTTGTATTTTCCATAATATATATGTTTTCTGTGATGTTGCTGTGTTTTGTGGAATGTTATGGTGTTTAGCCTCGCATGCATATGTATATGCATATGTGTACAGTCTGTCTGGTGTGCAGTCGCGCAAGTTAGCCGGCATGCACTTGTGTAGAATTAAATCCACGTCAGCAAGCAGCCATTCAGATAAGATTAACAGGACCTGACATTTCCTTCGTTGGAGACAGATGCTTGCTCCAGTTCCCTCAGAACATTTCCCCTTCTCCTCCGTCCTCCATCCAAATTACATTTCATCTCAGGCTGACGATGTCTCCCCCCACTTACCCTGCCTGCCCACAGCAAGACCTGTTCTCACCATTAATTTGATTTCTGATATTGTTATTACGCGGCAGTGTGATTAGGAGAGCATGAGTTAGATTAAAGGCTTGTTTTATGCCATATTGAAGCCAATTAGCTCCGAGTACACACTTTCACCTCAGCAGACAGATGACCATAAATGCTGATATTATGTATGCAGGCTATCTCGCTGGTACAGCAGATTTTTTTTATATATTTATTTTTTCAGTAAAGGCCTGTGGGAAAGGTGGGTATTTTTGGCGTTCTGTAAGTGCAATGTTTACATCAAATTTAAATTTCCATAAAGGTGGAAGAAATTAAAAATTCATCCGGATCATTTATGATGGATGTCCTTGAGAATCACATGCTGCTTTGTCAATTAAATCCTGAATTACAACATTATGACTTCAGCCTTGCTTGAAGTAACAGCGATGATTTGATATGAAATATGGTTTCTATTATTTTACAGGAGACCCCATACTGCATACATGATTGAGTGAAAAATTGCACTCAAGTATTAATTGAACGTCTTTTTGCATAGACAGTTCACAAACATGTTTAATGTTCTGTACAGTGAAAGAGAGAGATTTAAAAAAAAAAAAAAAAAAGGCAGAACATGGGACCATAATGTTGCTTAGCAGGTAACACTTAAGAAGATGTGGACATAATTTATACATAAGCACAGCGAATGTCGCAGGGATGTCACCAAGGGCAACAGTGAGGAAATGTGATTATCATTTATGCATAAGTACCATTATTGTGTGGGAGCAGCGCACTGAAAAAAGTAATAACATCAGTGTTTTAAAGCAGCTGAAGCAGGTGCAGTTGTTTAATTTCCCTTCTGAACGGGCTGCTTCAAAGCAAAGTGCCTCACTAGCTGCTATGTTTGTATCTGTGTGTGAGGTAAAGCTATAGCTTAGGTTGATGGTGGAAAATAACTTATATTTACTCAAGAGCTGCACTCAAATGTCATGTGTGCTAAAATTACGTTTACATTCAAATGACAAAATCTTTTAGCAGCTGTAGTAATTCTGATGTTAGCAAAAGAGGTCTTTGCTACAAAGTCTGTGCAGGGAGAAGGTTGGGGTGGATGCATGGGTCAACAAAACAGAAAAAACAAAACAGAAAAACAAACACATAACACTGGACAGTCAGTGTTGGTTTCCTTTAAACATGACTGCAATTGTTCTCGAACCTTAACCAAGTGGTTACAAAGGTCTCTTGCTGTTGATGATGTTAACGCCAAACCACGATCAATCCTAAAATCTACCCAAGCCTTAACCATGGCGTTTCACATCATAAAACTAACATATTCATCGGATTAGGAAACACTTCTATGTGTTGTTGAAACGTGCAGGTACAAACATGTGTAGCTGAACTTTTTTTTCTTCTTCTTTCCAACCCCAGAAATCATCTCAGATTTATCTTCTGACCCTCTGGAGGAGCTTGATCCCCAGGTTGGGAACTACTGAACTAAATTATGTGACTGATTAAAACAAGCCCCACATCACCCAGCAGCAACAGTGAAATGATACACACTGTTGCGTCAATATTAACAATCCAGGAATGTCATTTTAGTATGGTACAAGTATTGTTACTGAAGTCAAGTAAGATTTGGTTGTAGGATTTAGACTTGTACTGGTGTATTTACATTGTTATTGCCCCAGTGACAAGAATGAATTATATTCCCTCATCATTCACCTGTGTAGGGGATAGGGAAGCATCACACATTGCACCCTGTCATTCATGCAGGCGGGACCATTATCACCCCTTTCCTTGAGTGGAGGTGACTGAGAAGTAGCTGGGTGGCTTCTGAATGTGTATGTGATGCTGCCACTCTAATGTGTTATGAGCCATTAGTGGAGCGATCAAACTGGGGCTCAGGGGGAGCAGTCATTGATCTTTTGTGTATGCATGTGTTTCTGCTCTTATATGTGAACCTATAAAAGACACATATAGCTGTTTGAACCTCTGTAGATGTCACATTATATGACTGTGGGTGTTGGTATGCATGGTCGTATGTGTTTGTGTGTATACCGCTGTTTTTCAGTCTACATTTTCTGTAGACATTTCCACACCTTTAGTGCTAATCATAGAGCACGGAGCAATTGTGAGGGTGAGGGACATAAGGTCTTTTCATTGGTATCCATTGGTCCTAATACCAGCACAGAATTGCCCTTCATTAGGAAGAAGTTAATCCCTGCTTATATTGGTGGAGGCAGACACACTCTGCAGAAGTCAACACATTCATTACTCCATAGCTGCTGTTGGAGAAGGGTATTTGTATGAGGTGATGAGGACAAGTCTGCTGTTTTTGGTTAGAGTTTAACAGGAAGGAGAATGGACATATTTGTGATGTTTTGCATTCCCAAGGCATAGCTCTTCGGTGTGTGTGTATATCTATCTATATCTATCTATCTATCTATCTATCTATCTATCTATCTATCTATCTATCTATCTATATATATATGTTACTGTAGGTACTGATATATATATATATATATATATATATATATATATATATATATATATATATATATATTACTGTAGGTTATTTTCATATCCATTTACTAATTTCCATGAGGGCTGAAGTCTGTCCAAATCATCTCAGCACAAGGCAGTGAAACACTGAAGACAGCTTGCCAGTTCATCACGGGGCTAGACAGACAGACAACCACACATCATATTCACATTCATATTATATATTCAAACTGAACCTGAGAAAACTTACATTTGGGTGAGGACGGCATGCAAAGGTCATGCTGTGCACAAGCATAATAAACAGTTAGAACATTTAGTTATACTCCATATACTGAAAAAATATGTTGAACTTTGACAGACCCTTGGGTTGCTTAGCATTCTTGTCATGATTTTAGCCCAAATTCTCACTCATCTTCATCAGCTACATGAGTACGAAATGGAGATTCAGTTTTTTCCCGTCTCTGTTTACTATCATTACACGGCCAAACAGGTCACAAAATCCCCCTTCCAGCACATAATCAATCAGAACAAAGGGAATTGCGCTAATATGTCATTATTAAAACTAATATAAAAAATTATTTTTAACACTTTTTATTGGTAAATGTGTTACTTATCTCTTTGTACTCAGTCTGTAACATCTTAGGGCAAGCAGCAAGCTTGTGAAAGTCAAGGTGTAGTAAAACATGAATAAATTCTTTTACTTTACCAAAATTAGTAAGAAGATTTGTTGTCTTATGTAGTGCAGAATACGGTTTGTGCGAGTTCTAAAAGATGCTAAAGATCTGAGATCCCATTTCACCAGATGTTACAGGAAAGAGGGAAAAATGCTGCTCTGTTTCCCACTCACAGGGCTTGGCAGGAGTGGAAAAAGATAATCAGCGATATTTGAACCCACATGTAAGACGTCCAGGGAGCTAAACAACTAAAGATTCTGCCAAAGCTCAGTATCACTTAGAAGAAATGCATGAATTTCCTCATCGCTGATTAACATGCTTCAGATTTTCTTGTCAAACTCACTAAACTGACTGAATATTTTTACAGTGTCTTTGTCAGTACCAGCTCATCTACCTCAGCCAGTTATTACTGGTTAGCACCACAGTTGAATTTCTCATCATGTACATGCAGATTATTCACTGCTGACTTGATTATTTGAGTTGCGGCCAAGCTATTACAAAATGAAAAGCTGAGAACACATTGAAAAATGCCAAAGTAAACTTCCACTGCATATCTAGCCTTCCCCTTTCAACTTATCTATTTAAAAGCTTATGGTAGCATGTTGTTATCTCACTGACACTGCTCTGTTTGTGCTTAAATACCACAGGTGTGATTAGCATAAAAGAATAATTACAGAGGGCAGATGTTTCTCTCCAGAGTTCTGTAGGCAGCTCTTGGTCCACCACTTTTGAATGATATCATGCTGCGGTAAAATGGCTCTGATGTGGCAGACCTTACCCACATTATCAGACAGGCAGAGTCATAAATAACACCACATTTGGCCAGTGACAGCTCACCTTGACTGCCTCTAACGTCTGATTAAACGGTGAACGCGGGAAGCAGGACAGCTGTGAGAGATCACATGTAAATGGATCAATTGTAGTAATATTAGGTAAACAGCCTCACAGGCTTCTCTTCACTTTGTCAGCAGAAAGGTGTACCACTAGAATTTACTCGTCGCCGTGAATGATGATAGGACACATCTGAGCAGCAGAGTGGAAATGCACACATCCCGGCTCACAGGCTTTGCTGCTTTTAGAGGTTCTGGGTTTGCATGTGTGATGGCAGCAGGAGTTATGTGGCTCTGTGAAATTGAACAAACAAGTTAATAAAATCCCCTGGCTATCTGTTACCCAGGAGTGTGCTAAAGTTGACAGGTGTGAGCTGATATGTGTGGCACGGGTCGTTATTTGTGTGGCAGACGCCTTAGACCCTGGAGCTTTCATCTAAAACACAAAGCCACCAATGAACACGGTCCCCAGATTATTTTATGTTTGGATTAACTTGTGAATGGACGCCCCGGCTCTGGGCCTGATTCCACCGCTGAACTGAGTCTGGACCACGGGTTGCCGTGTCACGGTGGGGTCGGATGAGCAGACGGCGTGGGCGCCTGTGATTGAGAGCGCTGTCACAGCACCTGCGGTCACAGCCTCTGACGAACTCCTCTGGGGGCATGAATAATGTACACAGTGGGCCTGAGTGATGGGTGGTGTAATAATGCCAGGCAGAATAGCGTGACCAGAAACCCCAGTGATGGCCAACGTCTTAACCAGCCTGCCATCTAACACACACACACACACATACTTACCAGGGGAGAGAGATGTATTTAGCATGCAATCTGCTACTGCTTGGTCTCTTGAGTGCTGCTGTTAGAGTGAAACTGTTTTGCTTTCCTTTAACATCTGAAATTTTTATGTAGGTTTAGAAACGTATACTCAGATGAATTGAATCATACGGTTACATTTAATGAAGTGGGATAAAAGCAGACTCCTAGGACAAGGCAATTTAGTAAACAGAGCTATCTCAAATATCGGTCAATATGGTAAATAAATCTTGAGGATAAAAGCAGAAAACCACAACATCTGAGCTGGAAGTTAGACAAGAGCAGGTACAAGCATTCAGGAAACCACTACAGAAACTAACATAGACAATTGAGACAAAATGCTGTGATACTGTATGCTCGGAACAAAACTGGTTTGTAAAGAATGTAGTCTCTCCACATCTGAAGGCAAAAGTGTGTTTATAGCTGTTCTTAGTGGCCACAGTGGGGGTGGGGTGAAAAAAGCCTGCAGTCACAGAAAAGGGCAAGCTGCGATGAATGGTACAAATGGGGATAAGGGTGAGACAGTCTCTCCTCAAAGGCATTTTGTGTCAAACTGAAAAGTGACAGAAATAGTTTTCTAGAGAATAAAAAAAAACAAAACAGAGTGCTTGAGAGACAAGTTCAGACCCTGCATACTTTCTCGCCTCGGCACAACAGATCAGTTGCTGCAGGAGTTGGGCATGTCTATTGGACACAGACTGAAACAAACACAGACATGAAATAAACACAAATGGCACATTTCCATCATATTTTATACATTGTTTTTCACTGTTTGAGGTTTGCCTAATGGTCCTTTAATTATGTTTTCTTGTTGCACTTTGTTCTTCTGCAGTGGTATTAATGGTACATAGCTGGAAAACTAGCACCAACAGCAATTTATAACCAAGCAGCTGTAACCAACTTATCCCGTTTGCATAACAGCAGTGGATGTAAGCAGACATTAATTCGCATTTCCTTTTAACATTTTTATGCCTCTGTGCTGGTGAGAGCCACGGCTTTAGTCATTATGTTTTCAATATCTGTCTCTCCCATTCTTGTGAACCTGATTTCTCAGGAGCGCCTTGAGGGAATTTCTTCAGATTCGGCACAAATATTCACTTGGACCCATGGCTGAAGTGATCAGAATTTGGTGGTCAGAGGTCAAAGGTCAGGGTCACTGTGCCCTCTCAAAACACATTTTTGGTTTATGACAAAATTTCACATGAATGTCTAAAAAAGATAAAACGATGAATTGATATATCCAAAAGGTCAAAGGTCACCTTCACTGTGATGAACATAATGTTCTGGAAAAACACATTTCTGTCAAGTCAGGAACAGAAAAGAAGATTGAGAACATATTTCACATTTGGTCAGATATTGAAGTTTTAGAATTTGTAGCTTTTTTGCAGCAACATCCATATTTGAAGAACATGGATGAATGGATTTGATTTATTTACTATTTTAATTACGTTCAGCCATGGAAATCTAGCTATCAGACTGCCAACACTTAAATTGTTCTTATAGGCCTTTTGACTTGTCATAATTGGACAAGCACTGTTACTAATAACAATAACGATGGCTTTGCTCTTTTCCAAGACCCTGAAGTATCATTGATTCAGCTGTTAGTTTATTCTTACATATTAACTTTTCTATAAAATATGCAAAGGATTCTGGACAGTTTAAGTCTGTTATCGTTGTTTCTTATTACCTAAATTGATCCTGTTCTTCTTCAATTGCTGAATGGAGGCTAGACACCTGAGCAGACATTTTGAATGGTGCTAGCAGGCACAGATGTAATTAATACTTACAGTAAACTCTCCTCTATTGAAGCACTGCAGCTTGAGAGCTCTGGTGCTGAGCATGCCGGCACCTGTGCTTTCCCTGCTATGACAGTCGAAAGCTCACCACCTTGAGGTATATTTCACTATGAGCTGACGGATGCCAACTGCATAATGTAGGGGCTGAGAGAGAGAGGTAGCTAAATGAGCCAGACAAAACACATGAGAGAATAACGGGAGAAAATCTGAGGCCTTGTGGAGAGAGGTGCTGCAGGCGTCACCATGACGGCAGCGTGTTTCATCACTGTGACTGATAGCTCTCAGAACAATAGCGTGGAGCTGAGCACAGTCAGCTGAGTTTGAAACCTGGTACGGTGCATATGAGGGTGGGGGGTGAGGGTGGTGTGTGGAGCACTTGTGGGTGTGACATGCAGCTGAAGATACTGGCAATCTTCCTGTCACCAGTGCAAGGTTTGTGGTGAGTTCAGAAATAACTCCTGTCTCTCTCAGACCACTGAGTTCGCAACAGCGATTTTGCCAATAAAACTGCTGCATGTTGTGTCTTGGCTTAATTGTCTTTCCCTCTTTCTTGTATCATCTTGTTATCTCTTTCACTCTCCACCTTCTCCTCTACCCTTAAAAAGTCTTTGTCTAAGCAAGTTAACCACCGATATTGATTTGTGTCTTCAGAGGATGTGCATCCTCCGGTGGGGCTAGCCCTCGTTGATTACTGCTAAGCTCTTTCCCACACAGTTCCTCGTCTCTCATCGACTGTTTAGCTGTTGTTTTCCTCAGCTCTCCCAGCGTCCCTCATCACCACACTTTCCCCTGTCACTCATTGCCTCTGTCTTTTTTCTCTGTGTGGCGCTGGTTTCAGGTAGTTTGCGACAACCTAAGGCTAATTTGGATAAAAAGAACATGAGAGACACGAGAAAACACCACCCTCCTTAACATCTCTTATAGTCTCGAGTTGGTAAAAGATCAGGAGGTAATGAGAAGGAAAAAGTAGGCGCAGATGACTGGAGGAAGAGAGGGTCTTTTTCTGGGCTGTTGATGCATAGCAGCAATGTGATCCTCAAAGCCTCTTGCTCCTCAGTCTCCTCTCCTCCCTTGATCTATGGCTCTCCTTGAGAGATGAGCCTGTATTGGCTGGCTGCAGTGAAACTGTGTAGCCTCACACTTTTGATCCTATTCTGAGCTTACAAGCTCACCATAACCTTCTCTGTATTCTTTTGTTAGCAATGTCCCTCTCCTTGTATTGTGTTTTCTTTTGTAATTATTCTAGTAAAAGAAACGCATTAAGATGGTATATTTAAAGCATGATAGTGTCAGTGTGTGGTGAAAGATTAAACTTCATTACATTCTAGTTCCACAACAGTCACAGTACGCTCTCTCACTTCTTCATGGCTACCTGTCTCCCACAGGCCAATCCTTTTAAAAATGAGACATATACGCATGTGCAGCTCTCTTACTTCCACTCCTCACTGGCTGGCCTATAAAAAGCTAGATGTGCCACTGTAGGCAACGCTCACATCTGAAACAAGGCCACCTCAATTTTGTTTTTTCCCTAGAGAAGAGCAGCAGGACTTGCTTTGATGCAGTTTGTGCTCCTGATACCTTCCATATATTTTCTGCTTTTGAAAATCCTTCCATTTAATCCGGTTACTGCTCCCTGCAAAAAAAAAAAAGAAAAAACAGACACAACATTTCTCATGGAGTTGTCGCTCAATATTTATTAATCAAAATGAAATATAGTCATGAGCTTGAATACAAATGTTAATTACATGCATGTGGTAATATCTTAATTTGGGATCATGACAGGTGATGGTATTGTTTACTCAACCCAAAGGTGCCCTAGGGAGGCCTTTCAGGATGGTTATGAGTCTGCTTAGACACTTGATTGAGACTTACTTTCACTGAAACCATGATGGAGCAGAAAAAGACACAATTAAGTTGGGTCTTTCTTCCATCATTGTGGGCGCACTATGTGTTGATAACTTCAAATATTTATAAGACTTAGATTAGGTGGAAAGGTGGAAACTTGCACATTGATTATAGGATTGTTTCCTTTGGGTGGTGGAGAAACTCCAAGCAGAAACACAGTATTATAGTCAGCTATAGCTTAGTGTTTAAATGATCTTTACAGGGGCAGCATTTGTTGTTTTGCTCAAGAGCCCATAGTTAAAGGTCGGTGACCTTTCATTCCTCCTCCCCAACCTTACCTTTGGTAGTAACAACATAAGGAACTGTAGCGAACATTAATGGCTTCAAGCTTTGACAGCAAAATCAAACAGAACTTGCATGATCATATGGAAAACCTTGGTGAACTCTGGAGCAGTGCTCCTAGATCTGTTTGCAGTGTTGTATATTACATAAGAAGCCTGAGTGGATGATAAATAAAGAAACTACTTGGAGTCGATGCCATGTCCATTATGAGTTCTCTGTCTAGGGTTTGGCTGAGAGATCGGACCGCCGTATTTTCATGAGAACATCGGTGTCCAACCCCAATGCTCTGTGTGTTCTGACTTTGCGTGAGTTGGCACTAAGAGGGCAAAGTATGCTGCTCAGGGGAGGAGCCTTAGTATATCAGACATTTTGACTGTGAAGTTCTCGCTGAAATGATGGTCATTCAACTGCTGAACGAACTCTTTGGGTGCCAGCATCGTTAATCATTCTGTATCCTCAAACTTCTTATGTAACCTTTCAACACTGCAAACAATTCTGATGAGCACTGCTCAAATCGATCAGGTTTCCGCGATCGTAAATTCATTGTTTGCTGTCGGGTTGAGCCGTGTCAATTCGCTACGGTTATGTTGCCAAGGTGTTGGCTGGAAGAGAATGAAGGTCGATGACTGACAGTGTTGATGCAAAGGAAACGGCAAATGCTGCCTGAATCGTTTAAACGCGAAGCTATAATGACTGCGCTGTGTTTCTGTGATTTCCGCAACGCCCTGACCTGTAATCGTGCGAGATTTCACCTTTCACGTAATCTGGGTGTATATTTGGGCGCCACGCTGGTGCGCCTGGTGACAGACCTAGTCTCACTGTGTCTTTCGTGCTCGGCGATGGAGCCCGGTGTGAAGTCGCAATCAGTGCAAGCAGACTCATAAACCATCCTGAAGGCCTCGCCAGGCACCCTTGCTGACAGGCACCATCGCTCAATCGCGGTCTGAAATGAATATTACCACATGCATGTAATCCTTTGTGTTCAAGCCTTGACCTGTTCATTTTGATCAAATAAATGATGACGTTTCGGCTTTCCGTAATGTTGACGATATTTCTTTTGCGGGGCGGCAACAGATTAATGGAAGTTTTCAAGCAGCATGAAGGCGTGAACTGTGCATCAGCGGTCATGCTGGAAAAATGGTGATTGACCTACTCAGATGTGATTGTACAGTCGGCATCTAACATATGGGCCGGCCTCAGTGGGGAGGAGTGACCGCTGACGGGCATGGGCCACAGGGACCTGTGGGGCTGGTGACCGTGGTGAGGCGGGCGACGGGCAGTGGAAACGGCGGTGGTTCTTTCGCTCACTGTTTTATATCATCTTTAAAATATGCCGTCTTAACTGCTCTTTTACAGAATGATACGAAAGAAAGATGATGAAGCGGGAGGACATTAACAAGGAATACGAAGGAAGATTATCAATTGACTTAACAGTAACTAGAGGCCAGGATCAAGGGAATGAACTACGCGGATTCACGCCAGCCGTGTAGTGACGCGGGATCGAGGAATGAAGAACTGGGGGAGGAAGAGGCTTTGGTCACGTGCCGCCGTGCAACGGCGAAGAACCTCTCGGTTGTCTGCGCCCTCTCGCTTCTCATTACCTCTGATCTTCACTCAATCGAGAACGACAAATGTTGAGGAGGATGATCTTCGTGTCCTCTGTCTTTGTCAGGTGCTGCTGGTGTCATGGTTTCCCTGAGAACCAGCTGCAGAAAAGACAGGGAGTGATGGAGCAGGGAGGTGTGGTGAGGGGCTGGAGGCTGAGAGAAAACAACGGCTAAGCAGTGAGGGGCAGGCAGGGAAAAAGAAGCAGCGTGTCAGCAGTGACTGAGGAGGATGCCCGTTCTCTGAGACACAAATCAGCATTCCAGGCTAACAACGAACGAACTTTTGGGTAGAGGAAGGTGAGAGACAACTGAATGACCAGAAGAGGGGAAGACAGTGGCAGACACAGCGTGCAGCAGTTTTGGCAAAATCTGTTCAAGCGCGATGATGCAGGCGGGAGCGAACTCACCACAAGCCGCAAACGGTTTCAGAAAGACCGCCGGCTATCTTCGGCTGCATCACCTGATGTCACACACCCTGCCCCACCCCTCATATGCGCGACCGCGGATAAACTCGGCGACTGTCTTTCAACTCAACGCTATTCTCAAAACTATCATTCACCGTAATAAACAAGCGCCTCATGTTGACGCCTTTCTCTCACTAAAACTCCTGTTCTTTGGGTGGTTTTGACCGACTGAACAATTGCCTCTCCAGCCTCTCTATGCTGATTACCTCATGTCAATTCAGTGAAATCTGCAGCAGGAGCATGGGCCTATGTAACGGGGAAGCTTTGGTGCTCGGCATGCACAGGCAGCTGCGGTGGAGGAGGCCATCTGTGGCCATGCCATGCTGTGAGCCATTCAAAATGTGCTGCTCGAAAAGGTCTGCCGCGTTCGGCACTGAGAGAAGAATGGATGTCGGTTGGGCGTGAGGCGTTGACGAACATTTCTGGAAACGTCGGCGGACGCTGGTGAAGATGTTTGACACGGTGGAAAAGCGCAGGTGAAATAAAATGATTGGCTGAATCTACGCTGCTGCATTTCGAGATGTGGAGAAAGAACGAAGCCAGCCGTTGATGACGGTAATGCGGTGCTTGTCAATATGTTTCAGGTCAAAAGGCTATGGCTGATTTGGCTCGTTGACGTCTGACTCGCTGAACTCACGTGACGAGCGTGATGAAATAATGAAATAAATCAAATCCGTGTCATGTTCTTCAAATGTGGATATTGCTAAAACTACGGAATGCTGAAGGCTCGATCTGGGCCAGGTGGTGTGTGATGGCTGCGTTCCTGGGCTTGAACGAAATGTGTTTTTCCAGAACGTGTGTTAAATGCGGTGAGCACGACGCTGAATATCAATCATTCGTGGATTTTGTCTTTTAATTCGTGTGTGATTTTTTGATGTGGAAGCAGGTGTTTTGGGGCACCAGTGTTTCCCGAACCTCTGACCATGAGTTCGTGCTCGACCGTGGTCAGTGATGTTTGTGCGGTCTGACCTCGAGGTAACTCTGGTCGGGTTCGGGCGGGAGGACAGATATTGACATGACTAAAGCCGTAATCACCAGCACAGGGTATAAAGCAAGGAAATGTGATTGTGCCCCGTCACTGCTGTTGTGCAGAAAATGGTGGTTACGGCTGCTGATTACTCAGGTGCTGGTCTTCAGTTCCGGCTGCCGTGTCTCACTGCTGAGCTAAGTGGCTCATGAGGCCGTTAAACAGACCTCAAGCAATGAAGAACAGTGTTGTGAAATAGGTGGAATGTTAGCCGTTTGTCTTTGTTCGTGTTGTTCGGAATCGTGGTCAATGAACGTGGCAACTCTGCGACGGCTGATCTGTTGTGCCGAGGGCAATACTTGTTCTCTGAAAGACTGTTCGGCTCGCTGTTTGACGCAAAGATGCGGTTGTCTTGCTGTCGTTGTGCCGTTCGTAGCGACGCTTCTGTGGGCTGCGAACTTCGCCCACTTACTGTGTTTTAAACATGAAGCCACGCTTTCGAACGGAGGACTACGTTCTTTGAGCCGGTTTTGGTCACGACGCTCTGACTCGCGGCGTTTTGTTATCGACCAATTTCTGTGGTTTCCTGAAGATGTGTGCTGTGTGACCTTCGGCTCGGTGGTGTTTCTGCCTATCTCGGTTGCCTGGCTGACGGCATCGACTGATGTGTTTTTCTGCCTTGTCCCGGGAGTCTTTGAGTCACTGGGTAAATGCTGACCGACCGCGGAACTGGGCTCGTTCGGCGCGGGGCTCGAATGTTAAAGAAGCAAACGTTCCTCTGGCTGACAACGCTCGAACGAATTGGCCATCTCTCTCCCCGGTAATAATGTTAGATGGCAGGCGTTGGCCGCCATGAGGTTTCTGTCGCGTATTCTGCCTGGCGTGATACACCACCCGTCGACCCACTGTGTGTTCATGCCCAGAAGGATGGTCGAGGCGTGACGCGAGTACGCGCTCTGTCCTGGCGTGCGCGGGTCTGTCGAACCCACCTTGAACCGAACTCGGTTGGCGGTCAGGCAGGCGCGGGCGTTCTGAGATTGGCCGTAAAACAATCTGAGGACATTCGATGATGGCTGTGTTGGGTGGTGGGGCGTCTGCCCACCTGAAGCGCGACCCGTGCCACACGGCTCACGCCTGTCCCGGCAGCACGCTCACGGTAGCAGCCGGGGTTTATTAACTTGTTTGTTCAACAGGCCACGCCAGCTCTGCCATCACGTACGACAGAACCTCGAAAGCCTGACCGAGACAATGCATTCACTCTGCTGCTGTATCTGTCATCGTTCGCGGCGTGGTGGTACACTTTCTGCCGTGGCGAAAATGTTTGTTACTAATACTGATTGATCCATTGCTCGATCTCTGACGTCCTGCTTCGGCGTTCACGTTTATCGGGCGTTGAAGGTCAAATGATGCTGGCAAATAATGAACGTTGATATGCGCGATGCTGATGGTGGACGTCGAGCAGGCCTGCCGGCGTGACCGTTCAGGTGGACTGAACAGGCGTCGCCCTCTGTGGGCACATGCTGATCACACCTGTGTTGGCGCAAGCAGGCGGTCGGTGGCTGTGCTGCCAAGCTTGAAATGAATGAGTTGAGGGGAGGCTGGATATGCGGTGGAGGTTGCTGGCGTTTTCAGTGTGTTCTCGGCTTTTCGACTGACGGCGCCAGCTCAAACAATCGGTCGGCGGTGTCAATCTGCGTATTGCAGCGATGAAGACCGGCGTGGTGTAACCGGTAACGGCTGAGCAGATGGCTGGTGCGGGCACTATTATGTTCGATCGGTTGTGAGGGATGACGGAAAATACGAGCAGACCGGCGATGAGGTCATGCGTTCTTCAAGTGATGCTGACGCAACGAAATCTTCAGTTGTTTAACTCCTGAATCTTGTCAACGGGTTCAAGCGTAATAAACTGATTGTCTTTTCCGCCGCAAGCTCAGTGGAGAGCAGGCATTTCACTGCTTTCCTGTGACGTCGTGAGATGTCAGATCTTGGCGTCTTTGGAACTGCGCAGGCCGTGATGCCACGCTGCCTCAGACAACGGAAGTCTTCTTCACTGATTGAAAGTAAAGAACATTCATCGTTTACTGCGCCTTGACTTTCGCAAACACTGCTTGCCGGGCCGCGAACTGTTCGAGATAAGTAACGTTGCCAATGAAAAGTGTTAAAAAATGATTTTTATATTGGTTTAATAATGTTCCCCGTTCTGATTGATATGTGCTGGAAGGGATTTTGTGCTGTTTGGCGTGATGATGGCTGGGGAGCGGGGATCTCCTTCGTGCCTCGCCAGCAACGATGAAGATGATGAAGAGCGGGCTAAATCTGACAGGCGCTGGCAACGAGGGTCTGTCAAGGATTCGGCATATTTTCGGTATATGGTGTAACCGTGTTCTAACTGTTTATTGTCTTGTGCGCAACATGTTTCTGCATCTACAAATATGGACTTCTCCGGGTTCGGAACTGAACCATAATGAGATGGGCTGTGATGATTTGTGCGGCTCTGGCCCGTGAATGAACTGTGGCTTCAGTGTTTCACTGCTGATGTTCGAACGTTTGAACGAACTAAACCCTCATGAAGGTGGTGGATAATGATGACCTGCAGTAATATGTGTGTGTGTGTGTGTGTGTGTGTGCTCATGTGTAACCAGCCAATAACAGCTGTATGTATCGGTGCCTGCAATGTTTATGTGGACAGATGGACAGATGAATGAATGAATGAATGGATGAATGAATGAATGAATGAACATGCACACGCGAAGAGCGCTGCGCTGGGCGGGCATGCAAATGTCCGTTCTCCTTTCGCAGTGGCTGGCAAGAGCGGCGAACTTCGTCATCTGGCTGCCGCTGCTCCAACGGCGGCGGGCTGTGTGGTGACTCTTGCGGAGACAATGCCTCCACCAATATGGCGGTTAACGCTACAATGAAGGGCAATTCTATGCGGCTGAGACAATGAACCACCAGAACATGTCCTCACCCTCTGTGCTCCGTGCTCAGTTGGCGCTGAGGTGGTGCAGAGTAATGGACTGACGGTGACCTGAGCTGCGTGCGCTCGGCGCCCGCGGTCATGTGGCGTCTACAGAGGGTTCAGGCAGCCTGTGTGGGTTCACATGTGGGCAGGCGTGCGCTCCTGGATGTTGACTGCTCCCGAGCTGATTTGATGGCTCGCGGCCACGTGGGTGGCGGCATCGCATGCACGTTAAAGAGCCGCGGCTGCTCGATCGCCTCCCGCTCGGGAAAGGGGAGCAGATGGCGGTCCGCCTGCGCCAGATGGCGGGGTGCAGTATCGCAGGTGAATGAGGGCTGGTCGTTCTTGTCGCTGGGGCAATATTTGACAGGCTACGCCGGTGGTCTGGGCTCTGGCAAATCGCTGGCGACTCGACAACAGCTGCGCCTGCTGAAGCCAGGCATTCTGAATTATTGACGCGGCGGTGTGTATCGACCACTGTTGCTGCTGGTGATGTGAGACTTCGTTTAATCGGTCACATAATTATTCGTGATTCCCAGACACGAGGATCAACTCTCGGAAGAGATCGGAAGGCAAATCTCGAGATGTTCTGAAGTTGGAAAGAAGAAGAAAAAGTTCCGGCGTGTTGCCTGCGTTCGGCAGCGCGTAAATGTTTCTAATCGATGATTGGTTTTATGATGTGTGATTGGGCGGGTGGACACAGGATTGATCGTCGGACTGGCGTTAACATCGTCAACAGCGAGACGCTATGTTCAGGTGAGTTCGGTGCAATGATAGCGTTGAAACCAACGCTGACGATCGGTATGTTTTCGTTTTCTCATTTTGTTGCTGCGCGAACTGTTGACGTAAATCCGCCAGCTGCACGGTTTTGACGAGACACTGCTGACGTCAGAGATTACTACGGCTGCTAAAGACGTCGTTGAATATTGGCGTGGTACAGCGCATGACGTTGATGCGGCTGTGATATAATCAGTTATTTTTCCGCCATCGGCCCCTGGCTATGTTACCTCACGCACGGTTCTAACATGGCGACTGATGGTGCTAACTGAGCGGCTAAAGTAACTGCTGCTGCTGCGCTGATGTTAAGTCTTTCTCCGCACAACAATGGTAGCATGCATGGTAATGCGACTACTGGTGCCGCGGTGGGCTGCGTCCTGCGTTTGACCGTGACAATTGTCACGTGGCTAACGAGTGTTACCTGTGGCTGCGGTATCGAGGGCATGTTCTGCTTTTTTTTTGGTCTCTTTCACTGTGCAGGGCGATGGCTGTTTGTGAACTGTCTGTCTGAGGCGTTCGGTGTGCGGTGCAATTTCGCTCAATCGTAATGTGCGTATAAGGGTCTCCTGTAAATGATTGTATTTCATGTCAGGTCATCGCTGGTGAAGCGGGCTGAGGTATCGCTGGTGGGACTGAACCCGACCGGCGCTGTGTTCTCGGGACATCCATCATAGTGAGCTCGGGATGGTACAATTTCACGCTGGGGGCCCAAGTTGATGTAAACGTGCGCCTGAAGCACCAAAAATCTGCCGAGCTAATAAATGTAAAATCTGCGCAACGCCAGCGAACCTTCATACATAACTATCAGCGTTGCTCGTCGTCTGTAACAATACGCTCGTTTATTTACAAAATTTGACCCTATGGCCAAAAACAAAACTAAATAAAATGATGTGAGGCCAACCAACATTTTGATGAGAACTATCCAATCACCAAGCTTAAATTCGCCACTTGCACTACTATCAAGTAAGCTGAAATTAAAAGATCACTTTGCAGAAATTGGCAATAAATTACACTTCAACTTCAGGTCAGCTTCAGATTCTGGATCAATTTAGATTAATTCAGCAGGTATAGTGCCATATTTTTCTTCCAGTTTACAACGAGAATCTGTTCTGGAATTTACAGCAGCTCTTATTTGCTCGGTGGACTGGCTTTCCCACAGCAGAGGTGGCTAAGTTTGTGGGTATTATAGTATTTAATATAAGTATAATTGAGCGCTGAAACTCAATAATAGACAAAATTAACTCCAGGATTTGAGACTTGTCCAGTACAGTTGTTCATGTGGCTACTGCAGGGCTCATGCATTACTACAGTGTCACAGCCAGACAGGGCCAAATGAGGACACAGTGAGGACAGCACACAGCCTAGCATGCATTAACACACACACACACACACACACACACACACACACACACACACACACACACACACACACACACACACACACACACACACACACATTAAAACAAATGATCACAGAATAATATTTTCAGGCAGTCAATTGATCCTCCACTGCTGCTCTCATTCATACAGTTGAATGAAAAGCATAACCATTACTCACTAGATGCTAGAATCAACACAACGAGTGTCCTATAAAGTGTTCAACACACCTCACTTCCACCCACAGCAATAATGATAATATCAGCTGAGCTCTATTTCATTCTGAGGTCTTCGCTCAAAGCCATCTTTTCAGACAAAAAGAAAGAAAGAATGTCAGCATGTAAATATAAATAAGTGTGTGGATGGTATGTTTTCCATAGTGGAAATTACTTGTCATTGAAATGATAATAAAGTACTAAGGGTAATGAAATATCTGGTTGAGGGCAACATCAGAGCATGACAATGTGCAGTCATGATGAGGGTACAGGAGGAAGATGTGGCAGGAGAAGGAGGTGAAAACCTTCTTGCCCTGCTGTTCAGTTGGGTGCTTCAACGCAAATCACTGCGTCACACATCTGCAGACAAAAAGGAGTCAAGCTGGGAAGGTGCAAGGATGTTTCAGGGGAATGGAAACAGCTTGACAGCTGCCTGTACCAGCAGGGGTGTAGTGGAGGGTACAGCTGATGTAACTGTAAGCGTGTGTGTATGTTCTTTTTTTTTTCTTACAGTACGTGTGTGTCTCTGTGCATGCTTACCATTTAACAGCTGAGCTCGGAAGAGAGAGCCTATGAATAGCGTGTGTGTGTTGTGTCATTGAGCCCCTCCAGTCTCCAGCAGCGTGTGACGGTTGCAGCTGTGAGGGGAAGCTCAGCTTGCTCATCCTGCTTCAACAGCAAGAGCTGCAAGAGCTGGAGGGTGTGTGTGTGTGTGTGTGTGTGTGTGTGTGTGTGTGTGTTATCCCCCTTCTTCTAACTGGTGCCTGTTGAGGGGCTGTGGGACAGCGGGACAGAGCAGCAAGGAGGCAGTGGTCCAACCTCCGCTTACCCCCATCAGGCACAAAGCCAGGAGCTCTGCTACTGAAACAAGCCAGGACACACACACACACACACACACCCCACACACATAAAAATGCAGGCACACATTCACAGAAATACATGGGTTCAATTGCACCAGCTCATATTCGTTTACCAGCAGGCCTCCTGGACACTGATACTCTGAGTCATTGTTGGCTTGGCATTTATTTGTTGAAGTTAAATCAGTGTTCGGCACATTCAGTGAAGCCCAGCCGTTGAGTTCTGGGCGTCAGTATCAGCTCTTGCCAGTTCTTTTGGACAGTGCATAATGGCTTTATCACTTCTGTAGAGTGTTGTAATTGTGGGTGTAAAAGCATTACAAATCATTGCTGGCTTTAGCCTGCTGACAGAAGGATGTGGTCGCAATTACAGCACCGAATTACTTCCATTTCAGTACAATCACACCATCTGTCACAGCCGATGTATATTTTAATATGAATGTTTTATAATTGAGAGTGAAATGCTCTTAAGGAAAACCTTTGCCCCCTTTGGCTGGACCTTTACCTCACCCTGCATGAGTCTCTTCAATCCTTATCCTTTTAATCTTCAGTGGTGAACAGTAATCCGTGATCAATGGTACCCAGCTTGGAAGTTGTGACACCTCACAAGGGGTCCCAAGATAAAGATAGTGATTAACAAAATTTGAAAGAAAAATATGGGTTACTATACAGATGATCTTTTTTTCCTTACTTTTATCATGAAATAATACTTTAATCTCTTTAAGCCTCTACAAATCTTCCAAATGAAACTAAATGATCTAAAAGAGAGAAAACAAACAAACACTCACACTTGAATTCCTCATGATTCATGCAAGACTAGAACCTGTGAAGAGGGGTCACAAGCCAAAAAATCTGTCTGGGAACCACTGATCGAGATGGGTAGTCTTCAGTGTCCCCCTAGTTTGTTCTGAACCTGGCAAAATTGCATTTTCATTCTATGCAGCCTCCTTCAAAACAAATTTGATTTTTAAACACTGCCATCATAACAGGCATTCAGAGGCCAGATTTCAACAATGTTTCCTGTGGAATGTAAACACATCAAGGTCTCTCTTTTATGCCTCTCAGGTCCTGTCTTCTTGAGGTATATGTGAATGTTGAAAAATAGTTTAAAAAAATAGTTTTTTTTTTACATGACTTTGCGATAACTACACTATGCTGCCTTTTCAGTCATGTCTCTCTTGTGAAAGAGATAATCTATCTCAAGAGACTATTTGTTAGATGCAGGTTGAATAAATGAAATAACTTGTAACATAAACTGTCAGCAAGACTAGGAGTATATAGCCAGGATGGTGGCTCTTGGAGGCTTTGTTAAATGCTAACGTCTGCATGCTAACATGCTCACAGACCCTGTTCACCATCTAAGTTTAGCATTTTAGCAACATTAACATTTGTTGCCTGATGATGGCGCTTGGTGAAAAGTCAGTGCGGCGACAAAGTGGTTACGTTTCATCCTGAGGGGAAGACGATTATCTGCACAACATTTCATGACAATCCATCCAATAGTTGTGGAGATATTTCTCTCAAAAGTCAGATTCCAGCAGATTTTGAGATTGACCCCACAGTGATGCTGCGAGCGTGACTAAAAGTCCAAACACGCAAAACTAACTCAAGAATTCAATTTTGAAAATGTTAACTTGTCCTCACTCTTCATTTTCAAAAAAGTCTGTAAACATAACCTTTTGTGAACTTGTTATTTCTTCACTTCTTTCATTGTTCAGTGGCTTTGACCATTGCACTCCTTATAATTAATTTTGTGTACTGTGAGAACATCTTGTAGGAATGCAATCCTCTCCTGTAGGACTGTAAGAATTTATTTTTATGTCTCTCTGACTTGAGACTGTTCCCAGAACCACTAATGCAGGTTTTTGTGTCCTGGTCAGAGTGCGTGTGTGGGTCGAAGGAAATCAGGCAGATGGCCTTTTCTTCCCGTTGGTTGTGGGGAGTGGGGACGTGTAGGTGTGAGCAAGAATGTACAAGAGACAGAGACGTCTTTGACCAAGAGAGAAGTCTATGCTTATTAGGTCACCCATCTCTCCCTCTGCTGTGTCTATCTTCCCCACCACACCCTCCCTACCTCACTCTCTCTCCCTGTTTGTTACTTCTATCCTTCCCTGCATGCTCAACTTATCTCAGCATTCTCTGCCAGGCCAACCAACAGACAGGGTAAATAATGTCAACACTCATTTACCCTTAGTGACAGGTTTAACAACATGAGTTTGAGACTGGAGTCGAGCGGCACAGCAAGTCTGTACCACTAAGGTAGGCACTGCACATTGAGAAAGAATTGCATTTGTCTGCAGAGCTCCAGTAATGAGAGTAAATCCTAGCTATCTTATTGCTTCTCAGGGATATCTGAGCCACAGTCTTGATTCCTTCAGATTAATATCAACGTGTAGACATGGTGTAGCGGCACAGTGGCTTTGATCCTCTGATGCTTTATCTGCACAATTGAACTGTCTTTTCTCTTTTGCTGTGAAATCCAGAAAAGCCTTGTGTGCTATCTTTTATCATCTTCAACTCCTTTGATTTAAAATTCGCATATTGTCTGAAAAAATGTCCCTTCAGGTTGCCTCGGCTCGAGTGGTCAGGAAAAAAAAAAAGAGCAGGAAAAATCTCTCTGTGCTGTTCACATAATTGGGGCAGTTTTTAGAACTGTTAAGCTATGATTTCTGTTGGAAACAGTCATGGAGGACATGGTGGTGAAAACTGTAGCCATAGCAGCAAGACGAATATTGTCTGTGTCACTTTGTGGCATGTCAGTGAAATCTCTGCTGGTTTTTCAGCATCTTTGGAAAACACGCAGTCCACACGCTTGACTGAGCAACGCCACATCCGATCAAGGCCGTAAATAATGCATGTTTAAAGCTTGACTCATGTTTTTGAAGTTTAAAGCGGGAGACAGACCCACCTAATGTCTTGCACTGTGGTGCTGATACATGCCTGCGTGATGCAGATGTCTGCCTACAAGGCACAGATAATAGAGGCATTTGTATGACATGATTTTTGGAGACATTGTTTCCCTTTTGTGATGGCTTTTAATGTGTCTTGCATCCAAAACGAGGGCTGATTTATTTTCTAAATATTTAAACAAGTTTATAAATACATTCTTCCAGGTGCAGTGATGTACGAGTTTGTGTCTTTATGTGAAACCCTCTTAGTAGCTCTCTGAGAAATAGTTGAAGAGGAAGAAGAGAGATGTGAGGTCGCCGACAGGGCTGTCTGTCACTCTGCTCCCTCTTCACTGCAGAAACAAACCTCTCCCTGAGCTATCTTTCACCCGCGGGGTATTGTCTTGGTGTTAGCAGTGGTGTGGTTGATGTTTGTCATTGTTCAACTCCATTTCACATCTTGAAGAGGCAGCTTTCCAAAGCAAATGAACAATTGTGCTGCCGTTATGCTTTTAAACGTTATCGTGCCGTGTGTGGCTTTCTGCTGGCATTCACTGTCGTGTTTTATTCACAAACACAGAACAGTGAAGTGAATCAGAGTACGCGGGATATGAAGGTGTTTATGTTATTATTTTTAGAGGCACTTGAGCTCAAGTGAGGAGTATGCAGAGTCACACGTGACCTCTGATTACCAGCGAAGGGAAAGAGACAGTGAGAGCAGGAGAGAGTGGAAGAGATGTGCAGGGTATTGCTGATTCATACAAGACTCACCTACACTAACAGGAGCTGTCTGTGGAAGAAAAGGGAGGGAAGGAAACGGAGAGATAACGGGAGACAGGAGAGGGAACGAGATGGCGATGATTCATGTGAAACTGAAACAAAAAAAAACAAAAAACAAAAAAACAACCGACCTGAGATGAGATGAGGTGGTCTGCAGAACAAACTAGAAAGGTAGAGGGAAGAATGAATATATACAGAGGAAGGAGAGGAGAGTAAAGATAAAGAATTGGGAGATGAGTGTGCTGCAAGCAGGTTTTTCCCCCTCCCTCTCACTGGGGAGTAGTTCACTCAAATGTTGACACTGCAAAAAAAAGTTCCTTCTTCCTGGTTCATTTTGGGCTCAATTTGTTTTAGATAAACCACATGAGCTCCAGAGAGAAGTACTTGAAAGGAAGCAGCATATAAGAGACCTTAACCCTTAACCCTTTAATTGTCCCATACAGACAAAGCAATGGAAAAATTCTTCTTCTGGATTCCTTAGGCAACACGGCATCAAACAGTCTTTTATGGTAAATGTGCAAATGTACCCAAATGGTAGCAATGTCTATTTACAGTATAACTTGAGAAATGCGTATCCAAACAATTATTTTCTTTATTGAATAATCTTTTCATTATTTTCTGGAGTAACCAATGAATTATTGAGTCTATAAAATATCAGCAAATAGTGAAAATTCTTCATCCCTTTTTCCCATTGTCCAAGGTGTTGTCCTCAAATGTCTGTTTTTGCCCGACCAGTGGTCCAAACCCAAATATATTTAGCTAGTTGCCAATGAAGTTTCTGATGATCAAGCAATCGACTAGTTGTTGCAGCTGTAATAAACATGAGCAGTGCACCCAAGGAATTTTTTTGGCTGCAACAAAGTCCTGTGGATGACTCGAGCATCTTGTCTTTTGCCATCTGTATATCCGAGTGGATGTAATATGTGTATGTATGTTGCATACGATGGATGGCTGACTGCTGCTCTGAAGGTTGTGGCCCACTGCAGGCAAGAAACACATCTAAAGTGCATTTTAAAAACGATGTGATAAGAGCCTTCTGACCAAACACAAGGAAAGCTCCTGGTTATGGTATGTGTGTATGTGTGTGTGTGTTTTAAGGCTGAGGGTGTTAACTGAGAAACCCAGCTGCTGCTGCTCAGGTAAAGGTTGTGAAATGAGCAGAAAAGACAGGAAGCCTCTGACAGCCCAGTGGCCAAACACAAGATTTATCATGACCTGTGAACCTGGAAAAGCTTCTCCTGCCCTGAATGCCACTTACTATGGTGTGTGTTTGTGTGTGTGGGTGCTTCTGTGATATTTTTTCCCCCCAGCTCCATCAAGGGGTTTGCACCTCTTCAAGTCTAGCCTCACATGCCCTCTCACTCTAAAAGTCTGTGAAAAACAGGCTTTTTGTCTGCGTTTGTTACCCAGAGTTTAATGGAATGGAATAATGGGATAAAACTGCTGGTGTCTCATGATTCAGGTTTTCTAGCTCACACGCAAGACATAGTTATTCAATGTGCCTCTGATTTGTTGGCTAGATTTTTTTGCTCTGTGTGGCGCTTCATGTTTTGAGCATCGCTAAACTGTGAGTGTGCATTGTGCTCTCTTTAATAAGGCAGGAATATTCACCAGAGGCTGACTGGTAGAGGTGTCTGTCTGCTGATTTACTGTTATACCGATCATGATTGATTGATTGTCACTTTATGGCTGACGGGTTAGAGGTTCTGCCCTCAACAGTCCATAAATCTTCTAGCCTTACACCAGATTATTTTTTAAAATAGAGGATTAATGTGTTCAAGGGCTCCCTCTATCTCAGACCTAAATCAGGTCTCGGCTTAAAGACCTGCTAAATCTAAAATACTGGTGAATTTCATGTTTGTTGAGTTCTTCTTATTTATTTATTTTTTAAAGAAGCACATACAGGTATGTACTGTAGCATTAATTATAAGATATCAGACTTAGGTCAATTATCACAGTCCAAATTACACATACTCCCATATCCACAGCTGGATTAACCCGTCAAGTTTGCTGCTGGGCTCCTATGTAGTACGTGTTGCTATTAGCCATCCATTCTAAGTGGGTGTCAGAAAACAGGCCTGCGATTAAAAAAAAAAACAAAAACCAAAAAACAAACAAACAAAAAATCTCAAGGGGCTGCACTTGTGGGGGTGTGTTATTACTGGTGCTGGTGAGACAATGTGAGTAAGAGATTCATGAGTTTAAAGGCTTATTAGACACCAAAACACACCACAGTGGTTTATAATACTATGCGGAAGGACTTTATTAAATATTGTTATCTGTCCTGAAGTAATCAGTAGAAACACAGCATTCATGTTAGAAAGTAATCTACCAGGAGTGTGCTCTAGCGTGTTCACACAAGGATAGTGTTGATTTGAATATGTGTTTGGAATGTGGTAGCAATATTCTTTGCTGTCTGCCACAATGTCTTTTTATTTTTTTGATACTACTCCTCGGGTCACCAAAGCCTAATCCTACCCTCACTGGCTTTATATATCAACACAGAATATTCATTATCAGCAGTTGACTGTGTTATGAACCTGGCTCAGGACTTGCAACAAATGAGAGAGTCCACACACTGATCAAAGGTGAAAAAGGTATTTATTACATTGAGCATAACAACTCATAATGAAATGTGGGAATATTAGGCATCAGTGGTACAAAGTGTGTGGGCATGAGTGAAGTATGGGTGGTTACTAATCTTAAGTGAAGGCCATGTGCTGCTCAGCAACAAAAGAGGATAGCAGCCCTTTTATATCCCTAGGCCACTCCCTCTCCAGGTGCAGCCAACCAACTCTGACAGACCTCTTAACACTGGCACCCCTGGAAGACAGACAACTAGAGAGAACTAGAGAGAGGTAGATAGGAGAGAAAGCCGTCACAACCGTAGTACTCACTTGGGCATATCTTGCTGTTTCTCTTTTGTCTGTGTGTTTCAGGTTTAGCTGCGGGGCGGGGCCCCAGGAGCCGGGATGCCACTGCGGTGCCGTGTCAGTCCCACAGTGACGTGAGGGGTGCAGGGAGGAGGGGAATTATGCTGGAGACTGAGAGGAGGGCAGCCTGCACCAAACAGGAGATATGAACCTCTGCTGAATGAGACTGCCGCAAGTCCTATAACATCCGTAAGAGGACATCTGACTGTGTTTGCTGAGGACAAGACATTTTGTAAAAAATCTGTAACAGTCTGAGGATGATGTCTTGAGAGCCTCCCCTGCCAGGCGCGTATCAGAAATAGAGGCTACTTCCGTCAACTGCAATGGAGATCCCCAGTCGGCGGCACAAGTTTTGTTGCATTTCTAAACCTTTGCAGCATTTTGGCTGTAGAAATAAAATGTTAATTTCTAGGTCATTATGTCAGGATTCACTGTCTGGTTGCAAGTCTTGAGCCACAACCCAGTCCGGGGACAGATCAGGCACAAAACCAAAAGGCGGTGATGAAATTTGCAAAGAAACAGTCACTTTACCTTTCCTGCCTTCACTTTTAAATGCACTTTAAAACACATCTCATGGCTTTTGGCTTAACCAAGTTGACATTTTACAGACTCTAATTGCTGGGAAATTAGTACTTTACTAATTCAAAATAATAAGGAATATTCTACTATGGCAGTTGCTTTTTTGTGGTTGCATTTGCTAGGAAACATTATTCCATTATGTAAGTTTTCTGTCAAGCCAGTCATACAAGGGAGTAGATATTTAATGATGTTTAACATCTATATATATATATATCATCTCTGTCTCTGTCTTGTTTGTTTTTCATTTCAAAGATTCTTCTTGTCGCTTTCACGGCCGCCTTTTAGGCAATTAAAAAAAGGATTGTCTAATAAAGTTCTGTCAGATAATAATGCATATTTCAGTACTCTTCCAGTCAGCTTCTTAATTATTGATATAATATAAGCATTACTGCTAACAGTGGCACACTCTAGAGGCTCACAGTGCAGCCAAATTAGAGGGCATTCTATGTTCATCTTTGATGCTTAATTGAAAACTGTCCAGGCTTCATGTATCATCGGTTTTCAATTCAACTGGCATCTGTTTGTGAGCAATTGGCCCTTAAATTGGCTTACTTGACCCCATGCATTCCAGGGAAGAGGAGGGGAGGTTATGGAGGAGCAGTTGTGAAATTGGTTAAGATAGTTTCCTGCAGTCCTGCAAGAGATCACTATGGATGGCCTGCAGTGCTGTTTATACCTGAGCTGCAATTTCTGACTTACTCAGGGCTGAGAGGGGCGGGGGCTAAAGTTCAGAAGGACTTGAGAGAAAGAGATAGATAGAGAGAGAAATAGACAGTTGCAAGAAATCATCACAGAAGAGATGGGATGCAGGGAATGGGAGGGCAGAGTGAAAGAGCAAATATAAGAATGAATGAATGAGAAGGAGCCTTAATGAAAAGCTGTCTAACCTTGAGGGTGAGTGGCCAACCAGAGGAAACGTCTGACTGCGTTTAATGCCAGCGGCTGGGATGAAGCAGACTGATCAATTTTATAGCCAGCCTGTCCACATTGATTGACAGGTGGTTGAGGCTCTGCCCAATAAAAGCCAAGTGGCTGCTTCCCTTTATCCTTAAAGTCCTCAGACACATCCCTATAGCATACTGTAATTTTGACTGAACTAGTTGTTGGTGGTGCTACAGGAAAGATGAATCCAGCAAAAGTAAATGAAAAGACAGGGAGTAAACGGAAGGACTAGATCTTCTTAGGCCATGGATGTCTGTAACAAAATTCTAGCAACTTGTTGAGAAATTCCTACTAAAACTACAAATATCAGGCTGCATAGTGGTGTTGGCGAAAAGCCAGAGGATCAGCAGTCTGTCAGACCCCTTCTGGGGAACCAGGAATGTCAATGACCATCAGGTTTGAACTTGATCTGGTGGTCTGGAAGTCAGTGGACGTTTAGAGTCTGTAGGATTTATCCTTCGGGATCATAAATGCACAATCACGTATGATGTGAAACGCCTGCATTTTCCTACTCAAAAAAACACCTAAGTAAATTTAACTAATTAAGATATGACTAAACAGCTTAAATAAAATGCATTCTCTAAATATTTACAGATGGCAGTGGCACAGAGAATCGCATCAGTCTGATATGGTGTCAGCTTTAATAATTGGACCAGTGCTGATAACAGAGGGTCAGGGGTTTGATCACTTTTGCCAGCCATCTTGTATTGGAATTTGACAAAACTATTACACTGTGAGCTACTGTATACACTCACCAGCTGTGTTGCAAGTGTACATTGACTTACAAAATAGGCCTTGATGCCACTGGCAAAAAAATGTAGACATGCTGGTTCTTATTGCTGTGCAGCTTGTGCTATATCAACTTGGGGGTTTAGCTGTCCGGCAGGATTGAGATAATAGCTCAGCAAGTGGACTACAGCAGTGTATTGTGTTGTGTCTACTATAATCACCACTGAATGATGGTGAATATATATAAAAGAGACATTTATTACCCTCGCCATAGCTGCTTTGCGCTTACCAACCATCTGTAACGCTGTAAGAAATACAGGCGAGTGGAGGTTCTGGTGAATTTCGTTATTTGCTCAGTAGAGACTCTTTAGAAAAGGCTTGTTATTTTCTAATGGTTTTATGATCTATGTAAGGCACCATTGTGTAAATTATCTACATTTGTCCTGCTTCACTGACTGAACCTGCCTTTTAATACATTTGAAAAAGAGAATGGAATCTTATGGACAACCTTCTCACCAATTTGTCCAAATGAGCTATCTCAGTGAAAAAAGAGGCTGAGAGGTCCATGCACCTGTCGATTAATCTTAGACAATGTACACTTGTCGATGTGGGCCTGAAAGAAACCAAGTTTTGTCCACAAATCTCTCTTTCTCTCAGCCTACTATAGTTGATAGTGTTTTGAAATAGCCTCTTGGAACAAATGGACAAATTGATTTCTTTGCATGCAACTTAGTGATCTGACAGTCAGCCATTGGATACTTATCCATTTTTTTTTTGCTAATGGTATAGTATGCATCGTAGTCCACTCATTGTTACTAACAACTGTCAAACAACTGCTATCAGATTTTGCATAGACATCTTGGTCCTAGAGGTGTATCCTCCAGATTTTGAGATTCTGACATTCTCCAGCGCAACCAGGTCGGCATTTATGGCCTTTTGAGTTTGACAACAATATGAATTTGTATTGAGCATTAATGTCGGTTGGTAAAAAATTGTATTTGCTCAGTACTTTGGTTTGCGCTCAGATACCTGCCAAACGATCAGGCCTAGCTGTACGTTGTGTTTTGTGCCAGTTAGCAATTGCAAGTATGGATAACAGGCTGATTTGTGCTTCAAGGTACTCAGTATAATTTTATCAGCACCGCTTGCCGAGAGTCGAAAGCTTCAGAAGTTTCTCCTCCCACACCTTCTGATGTCGGAGCTGAGGGGGGCCGTGTGATAACTCTGTTACTCTCGAACAGACAATCTGATATCTACGCCCACTTAGTATAACTATCTTCATTACTTTTCATGTGGGCATGGCATGCCTGAATCTAATTGCAACCGTATGCTGGCACTGTGAATGCCTTCCAGGAGAGAGAGTGGGAGGTTATCCCCAAACTTAAAAGATATTGCATCTCCCCTCTCTCTGTAACATCTATCTTTAACTCTGCTTTTGAGTTTTAATGAACACTTCTTGATGTCCGGCCATGATCAGACAACACATCATACAAACTAGTTCTGTTCCCAGTATAATCTAGAAACTTAGTCTCTACAACTTGTGGTTGGTGACTGGCGTATATTGATGGATCAGCCAGTACTGCATCCTATTCTTATGGTTGCAGTGCGAAAACAAAACAGCTTCGTGACTGTAATTACCACAACCCCACCCAGTCATTGCGCATGAACTATAGCCTTCTACACATAGATTTTTTCCCATCTAATTGTGCTTCGATTGTTGCTGTCCGTACCGGCCAACATTGTGTGCATTACAGTTGGGGCCGGCTACAGTGAGGGGTGCCCACTGCCTTGCAATACCGCGTGGTCGCCTCGGGTTGGTGTGGCCCGTGCATGCTATGAATTTATTTGCTGCATGGCCTGATAACTGCAGAGAGCCAGCCACCCACGCGTCCGTCTGAGGGCAGGAGACCTCAGTCCGAGGATGTAACCGAACGCGGC
>BRZM01000732.1:61146-66582 GCA_033238685.1 Lates japonicus | reverse complement strand
AATAATCAAGATTGTGCCCGTTACTTGTCCGAGAGCAGCTTCAGTGATCAGGCTTGTAACAAATGCCGGCCCACGTCGTCTTCATCACACTGTCATTCATCGCAGTCCCCGAACCCGCCGTAATACAGACATACATTTGTTTTAGCGGTGAACACAACGTGCCGATCAAAAACGAACAACAATGTTAATCATATTATTAGTGCTGGAGTTATTTTCATCGTTACGCGAAATGACTCAAATGATGATTGGCGAAACAGTTCAGCTCTTGCGCAGCCAGTAAACTTGTAACCCGTAGCACCGAATCAGCCGTTCGAATGCGGGAGGCCTCACCTCATTTATTATTTCCGGACAACATTCGAGCCAACATTTGTTTCGCCTCACGGTGCAGCCTGTGGTCAGCCTGACAGGCTCGACGACGAACGACGCGGCCGCTCGATCAACCAGTTGCTTGATCGCAGGAACATCAACGTCAACAGTTTCGACCGATTTTACGGACGGCCGGTCATCAGGAAAGTCCGATTGCCTGAAGAACAGCCGCAGGTTACCATACTGAACACGACAGCAACATGTCGAAAGCGACAAAGAAGAGGAAGAACACCTGAAGAGCCGATAATGAAGGAGACGGCAACAAAGCCATTAATACGGTGGTGAATGGCAGCTTGAATGATTGATACCAGCCAGAGCACAAGCCGATTTAAAAACAGCAAAATATGATTCAGAGTCGCCCCCGCCTGAACGACGCCCACGTTTCAACATTATTTGTCTGAGCCCGAAGAACAAAGGGCTGTTGCCGTCCAGTGTTGTCAATAGCAGAAAACATTTATTGCAAACACGGTTTGTCCACCTTCATCAAATAGTTGCCTGTACCATCGTGCCGGAAGAAAATGATCGCCACCCGACAGAAACAGCGAGGCTGATGGGCTGCCGTCGTTATCGCAGCTGTGGTGATACAGTGTTAGACAATGCCTGAGTTTAATGATTACAAGCTTTTGAATGTCTCGCTGAGATCAAAGAGTCGCCTGCGGAAGAGCCTGAAAACCAGCAATAGGACGTCAATATCATCAGTGAACCCGATTTAATGGACGTTATGTTAATCGATTCTTCATCCACCACAAGACGCATCGCGTCGTGGCCGCGATTTGGCCTGTTCAGATGAGCCCCTGACCCCAGTTACCATCACTTTCGCTCTCTAAACAGTACTATCGCTTTAATTGATTACTGACAGTAAACCGGACTGGCCAGCCTCACCCTTAGCCTGGGAGTCAGAACAGCCACTGCGAGATGCCAACGGCATTTTTCACCGTCTCGACATTTTATAGACGAACATCACAGCATCGCACACACCCAGCTTGATCAGTCCTCCCCGCACCAGCCCGCGAGCACAAATATGTTGCCCCAAACAAACAGCACGCATTGATCGAGCTGCGCTTCAGCCCGGATCATAAAATGAGGCACATGGCCAGCGACAGCGCCCATCGGAGGTCGAACAACAAAGCTTTTGTTTTGCCTGAAAACCCTTCCGTGCACAGCCACCAGCCCGACCGTGCCGCGTAAACAGCGCGCGAGGTCATGATCGGTTAAAGCTCATCTCGAATAAAATGAACGAGTGTCTGCTCCTGAGTTAAAGCGCATACGTGAGCTTTCACCCGAATGGTCAATGATGGTTCGAGCCGGGTCGAGTTGCATTTCTCTCGGCCGCGTCCACAGCGCGGTCTCCGTCACCGTTCATGGCAAACACCATCGCAACAACATCGCAACCAACCAACAGCCCAGCGACCGCCGCAGTTGCCCGGAGCCTACCACGGGTGTATTAATCATCGCCACGGAGGAGCTCTTTATTTTCAAACTGATCGCTGCAGTTCAGAACAAACAGCGACGTTAAACAGGCAATTCCCAGCCCAGCCAGCCGAGCCGCCGATCACCTGAGAACTATGGAACAACACTGGTCGATCGATTGCAGTGTCAGTCTAATCCATTCAAACATTTCGCCCACTTAACGCCAACATTTCGGTTGCACTTACTCACGAATCTTTAGTTTGGGACAGCTGGTCAGAATAAAACAGCGCCTGTACTTGAAAAACATTTTCACCGCCTGAACAGCCTGCCAAAATGCCGAACGAGTCGATTTATTGCAGGTAACGACCCAGGCTGCCAAAGATTTCAAGAAAATTGGTCGCCAAACACTTTCACCCAGCCGCGGAGCGTTTCGAGACAAAACACAATTTGAGCCGAAACGTTCACCGACGATGCGGAACCATTGCCCGTCTATTTCAAACAGTCAGTCAGGAACCAGCTTCAAACGATTTGTCGCCCGGAAAGTTTGTTTACGAAACAAAATTGTTTGATCGTTCGACGAACACAACGACCGAGTTTGGTCCGGCGCAGTGAGATCAATCGGCTGCTGGCAGTTTTTCCGACCAGCCGATTTGACCGAGCCCAGCCGACGAACATCCACCCGTGGCCCAGCCTGACGCCTGAGTCTGTCTCGTGGCACCTCACTCAGAAACAGGAGTTGAGGAGGAGAACAATCATTATTTTAAATTGCAATTTCTGAGCTCCTCCTTTCCTTCTTCCATTCTTCCCGACATTCTCAGCACATCTCTAGTTTAGGTCTTCAGGAATATGGACAAACCAGATTTGCCTGGTGTGGAGATCTGGAGAAGCCCGCGGCGGAGTTTGGTGCTGAGGGGGAGGCAGAGGCTCAGGTCTTGGCATGGCTGGCGTCAGGCCCGAGCGCTGGTATCTCCTCGAGGGCAATGGAGCGTCTTCCTCTCCTCCTAGTTTCCTGTTCGCTTAGAGGAAAGCGGAGGAAACCTGGAGCCTTTGCCCGCCACGGCCGATCACAGAGGTGACATTAGTCTCAAACGCTCCCCCACCTCTGCCCTCCCCCCTCAACGCAAAACTCCCGCCATGAAACTTCTCAAGATCTCACTACACCCAGGCAAATCTTATGGTTTCTGTCTTATGATTCACAGAGACACAACTAGGATTGGCAGAGATGTCAGGAGGGTTTTTCAGCAGTGGAGGAAGAGGAGGCTCAGAGTTTTACTAATTTAAAATGTGGTTGTTTTTTTTCTCCTCCTCAGCTCCTTGGTTTTGTTGTTGGGAGACAGAGGTGCCTGACAGGAGACGGACTCCTCTTCAAGCATCATAAGGAGAGCTGAAACCACAGGTGAGATTAACATTCGTCTCGGTAAAATCAATTAAATGTTTGGTCAGAAAATGATGAAAAACACTTATATTATAGTGAAAATCTCCCCTGCACCAATTCACCAAGACCAAGGCAGCAGCTTTCAGTCGTGTATTTCGTCCAAACAACAGTCCAAAACCTAAAGATTTTTATTTCGCAAAACAATATAAACCAGAGAAAAGCAGCAAATCCTCACATTTTAGAAGCTAGAACCACCAACTATGTGGCTTTTTTTTCTTTAAAAAATGCGACAAACAATGAATTTCCTGTCATCCGAGTGAACGTTTCAGCTCCAAATTGCTTGTTTTGTCTCAGAAAAGCATTAACTCCTCACAACTGGAGCTAGAAGATGTTTGGCATTCTTAATTTTCTTTAAATCTTTGCTTAATTTTCAGTCGATTACCTACAATAAATCGACTCAGCTCTGCAGTTGAGCATTTTATTTCTTAGATACAGTGACAGAAATGTTCAAAAACAGTGAAAAAATGTTTTTTTCAAATTCCATAAAACTTGTTTTGTCTGACCAACCATCCCAAACCTAAAGATATTCAGCGGAAAAACAACAAATCCTCACATTAAGAAGGTGCAACCAGAGAATATTTGGCGTTTTTGACTTAAAATAAGTGAAAATATTTAGATAGATTAGATTTATTTTCTATCAATTAATCGACCAATCGTCACAGCTGTAGTTTGTCGTGGAAATCGGCTTCACGATCTGACCACAGTAAAGTAGAATTACTCTCTGATTTGCTTTCAGTGTCACTTCCCTGTTTGATTTCCTCTGAATTTCTGCTTGTTCGTCATCAGACAGAAAATAAAGAAGCTCCTCTGTCTTGGTGGTGTACACCCATGAAAAGTTAAACCGACCTTTGCAGCAGTCGCTTCTGGGTAATTTGTTTAAAGGACACGATGGCTATTTATTTACAGTAGATGACACGTTAGTTTTCCCCCTGGTGTCAAGTTGCACTTTATTTGTTTGCAGATGAATGCTCACCAGTGTCCCCACAGCTCACATTTTTCATGTACAGGTATCCATTTGACTCATTTCAGGAAGAACAAAAGCTCCACATGCTCGCTTGGCTCAGAGGCGAACACATGATCCTCTCTGTTTTGTTCAGAGATTGGAGCTTTTAGCTGTGATCGCGGTGCCTCGCTGCTCTTTGTTTACACTTGGCAATGTCAGATTTTAGTGGCTGTGTCTTTTTTGAGAAGGGTGGATTTTTTCAAAAACAAAACAAAAAAAGCTTTGTGCTGACTCTGACCTCCAGTCTTATCTGTTTGCTCTTCTTGTCTCCTCGCTGCAGCCGCACTCGTCTTCTCTGGTGTGTCTCCTCATTTTTTTATAGTCGGAGAAACGACAAAAACTTTTTTATAGCTCAGTCATCGCTCATGTTATGTTTGTTAATAAAGGTTTGGGGCAAATATTACACTTCTTACAATACCTCCCTTGTGATGGTGTCTCATGAGGAGGACTGATCAAACTGCAGATTATTGTCTGATGTAACTGATAATTCATTCAGTCTATAAAATGTCAGACAGTTGTGAAAAATGCCCGTTAACATCTCTCACAGTGCAAAACGACGTCTTATTTTGTCCAAATAAAAGTGGGAAACACAAATATGTTCAGTTTACTGTCAAATATCTCAATTAAAAGCAGTAAATTTTCATATTTTAGGAAACTTTTGCTTGAAAAGTGATTAAATTTTTTCTCAACTTTAAAGTCGAGGGGCTCATGCAAGACAGATTAAAATCGCAGCCTGTAGATATCCTGACTTTGTGTTCACGTCGTATGGGATGGATGGGAAAGAGTCCAGTGTAAACATAACGTCCATTAAATCTGGAGTTTTACTCTCACTGATGAATGTGAGGCGTCCATATTTGCTTGGTTTTCAGGCTCTTCCACGTAGGACTGGGCGATAACACGATCTCAAGCTGGGATTGCGATAAAATTTATGTCAATTAAGACGACAAGCTCAGGGCATTTTAATCCTAACACCTTATCACACAGCTGCATTAACACGACAGCAGCACGTCAAAGTACTCACCTGTTTCCTGTGATTGTAGTCGGTTTTTTTTCTTCCATTTTTTGATAAGTTACCACAAACGTTTTTAATGTTTAGTGAAGGTGGATAAAACATGTTTGCACAGTAAAATGTTTTTCTACTTTTGTTGATAAATTATACTCTAAAAGTTTAACTAACGAGCCCGCTGGTTTCTTTAGGCTTCAGATAAATAAATATTAAAAT
>BRZM01000732.1:53646-56146 GCA_033238685.1 Lates japonicus | reverse complement strand
TACGAAGCAAATACGCCAAACATTCACTGTTCCCTGCTTCTAAAAATGTGAGGATTTGCTGCTTTTTCCTGTTTAACATCACAGTAAACTGAATACCTTTGTGTTTTGGACTGTTGTTTGGACGAAAAGAGACTTTTAAAGACGTCACCCGGGCCTAACGTCTTTCACATATTTGTCGGCTTAAGAATGAATGAATCATTCGTAACAGCAGCTGTAGCCACCACAGTTACCTACTACTAAGACTACGTTATCTAATACTGGTAGGGATTTCTCCTCAGTGTCACACCCCAGCTGTGGGTATGGAGGATATATCCCCAACTTTACTCACTAAAACATCTCGTAAGAGTCTGTCCAGCTGCAAAAATCCAGATAAAGCAGGGTACACACTACAAGATAATCAGCCTGAATCCTCCCTCCCGATCAAAGTCAGCAAAGACCCGGTTATCAGATGGTTTTAAAGATAATCTTGTCAGACTGTGGTGTGGTGTGTTGAGTGATGTTACTGTCCTCGATCTTCTCTGAAGACGATCAGTATTTACGATCAAAGCCAAGCACACACTCTGTGGATTGTCACGTAGAACGGAACGATAGCCAATCAGGAGGCGAGCTGATAGACGACGGAAACACAACAAACAAGAGACTTCATCGTCTTTACTCTAAGCGATTTGAGTTTTGAGAGTCCAGGATCTGAGTCGCCTTCAGTTGTGCTCGTTGGACTTCTTTCACCCTCTGTCTCGCCTCTCAGGCTTCATACAGGCTGTTCTATGTGACTGATTTGAGTTTGTTTGGCCCAGTGAAGCCTGAGAGGAAGATTTTGTCATCCCAGACCAACTACACGATGTTAGGATCAGGGCTCTGTGGGGGTCAGACCATCTGTTACAGGACTCCTTATTCTCCTTGTCTCTGAAGATAGTTCTTTATGACTCTTGCTGTGTGTTTGGGTTCGTTGTCTCAACCTGCAGCTTGAATTTAGGACCAGTGTTGTGTTATAGACAAGAATCCAAACGTCTAAAGAGCTTAAAACTTTTACACAGTGCTGTACATCTGTCAGATGACCTATAATTTGATTTATAGTTGACATTCTCCAAAAGAGGAAACTAAATGTGATTTAAAGAGCACGAAGAGAACAAATCTACCCACAATGCAAGAGTGGATTGATATAGTACATGATATTTATGCTATGGAAAGGATTACTTTTTCTGTCTTAAGTTTATTAAAACACCTCAGGATAAGTGGGTCAAATATGTGCCTCATACGCATCAGATTTCAACTTAGATGTTAATTAAATTCTTTCCTCTCTCTTGGTAAGCCTCACTCTTCTATGCTAACTTTTGTGGGCAATGCTTCTCCTTAAGACGATAAAGCTTTATATCTCTGTGTGTTGTCCATTTCCCACCTTTTAAGGTGATTCCAACTTCGATTGACATACTTGATTTTTACTTTCTTCTTGTTTTGTTGACTTGTTGTGGTTTTGTTCTGCTTGGTAGATAGACATTAATCAGAGGATGAATGCTACCGACTTTGCTCGTAGTTTGCGATTAAATATCTGTAAAGTTCATGACATTCCCATCATCGTCTAAGATGGTGAATATATCAAGGTAGCATGGCTAGAGACTCCCAGCCTGGCTTTATTTTTTGACAGTAAAGACAGAACATCCAACTTTTATTGCACATCTAAAGCCACAGGTGCAGGAGAATGGCTTGGTGATAACCCTCCTGTGAGGACTCCACCACAGTTTAACTGTTTTAAAGCACACCGATCCAAATCTGATGCAAACACTTCAGATTTAATGAAATGACCGGTCGCCTCCCTGCAATGACATGGTTGTATCTATCGACCTTCCAGAGTATTATCGTTTCAGCCTCACGTTTTCACTCTCTGTGTGTTTCTAGATGAGAACAATGTTTGATGAGATCAACAGAAATGTGCGATTTCAGGACTTCGGTTCGGACGTGAGGAGGGCGAGAGGAGACGTGAGTTCACCTGGAGGACAACAGCAGTGAGCTCCACATGGACCACTCCAGAGAGCTGAGGTGAGAAAAACAAACAAACTCCTGTTCTGCTTCACAAACCAAGCATCAGGATTAAAATACTACGAGCAATTAAAAGTAGCTAATTGGAGTCTGACTTTTGTCCGCTCTGTTTTGTTTCTTCTTTTTTCCCTGCAGGCAGAGAAACCCTGCCCATGTTGGCTAATGAGAGTCAGAGAGAGGCTTATGAGAGATGTTTGATGAGGAGTTTGCATCAGTTCAATATAAATTAATTTAGAAACAACAGTAACTGAATTAAATGAAGAGTCACTGCATGTATGCAAAAAACGATGTTTTAAACATTTTTTCCTGTTTTGTCAAATCACACATAATATTTTGTAAAATCATGTGAAAAGCTTACCCTTACATGCAAATCTTTAAAGAAACAGGGAAAACCGTAAACACATCTACATTAAATACCTGTATAATGATAAGATGATTGATCGTAATTCTGAACGAAGTATACCAT
>BRZM01000732.1:23079-37402 GCA_033238685.1 Lates japonicus | reverse complement strand
ATCATTGGCCTTTACGTTCAGTTGCATGCTAATCAAACTTGTCACCAGCGGTACAAAGTAGTTTGCGGCATTCATCTTGGTTTGCATCGGTAGTTATCTGTCAACTTACTAGTGAAATGATAATAATATTATTCCGATAAAAATCTGTGTCAAGGTTATATTAAGTATTTTGAAATATAAAAGTGATGCAGAAGTAATAGTAATCTGAAATAAAGATGAAAATGTGACAGTATAGTAAGGCATCAAAAATTTAACCAAAAAGATGACTTGGTAAAGAATCAAAATTTAAAAAATAGACATAAATGAGACACATGAATGTAGAAACAAAATGTCAGCAGCATCAGAATAAAGTCAAAAAATGTCATAGTATGACAATACAACAAATGTCAGTAAGTTAACAAAAACCGTTAATACTATAAAGAGGCATAAAAATTAGTCAAAAATTGTCATAGTATAGTTAGGCGTCAGAAATCATCAAAAAATGTCATAAAATGTCATAGTATAGTAAGGCGTAAAAAAACATCAAAAAATGTCATAGAGTAGTAAGGCGTAAAAACCATCAAAAAATAATAGTATATTAAGGGTCAAAAATGTCATAGTATAATAAGGTCAAAAACCATCAAAAAATGTCATAGTATAGTATGGCGTCAAAAAAAAAAAAAAAAAGGTCATGTCAGAAAACATCAACAAATGTCATAAAATGTCATGGTATAGTAAGGCATCAAAAATGGTCAAAAAAAAATGTCATAGTAAAGTATGGTGTCAAAAATTGTCAAAAAATGTCATAGTGTTATATGGTGTCAAAAATTGTCAAAAAATGTCATAGTGTTATATGGTGTCAAAAATGGTCAAAAAAAGTCATAGTAAAGTATGGCCTCAAAAACCATCAAAAAATGTCATAGTGTTATATGGTGTCAAAAATGGTCAAAAAATGTCATGGTGTAATAAGGTAAAAAACCATCAAAAAATGTCATAGTAAGGTGTCAAAAATGGTCAAAAAATGTCATACTAAAGTATGGCTTCAAAAACCATCAAAAAATGTCATAGTATAGTAAGGCGTCAGAAATCATCAAAAAATAGTCAAAAAATATCATAGTATAGTAAGATGTCAGAAACCATCAAAAAATGTCTAATATAATAAGGTTAAAAAAAACATCAAAAAATGTCATAGTATAGTAAGGCGTCAAAAATGGTCAAAAAATGTCATAGTATAGTAAGGCGTCAAAAAATGTCATAATATAGTAAGGTGTAACAAAAACATCAACAAATGTCATAAAATGTCATAGTATAGTAAGGGGTCAAAAATGGTCCAAAAATGTCATAGTAAGGCGTCAAAAAATGTCATAGTATATTAAGACGTCAAAAATGGTCAAAAAAATGTCATAGTAAAATATGGCCTCAAAAACCATCAAAAAATGTCATGGTGTTATATGAATTGATAAAAATGGTCCAAAAAAATAATCGTTGTAATAAAGTAAAAACCATCCAAAAAATAATGGTAGTATAATAAGGCGTCAGGAAATCATCAAAAAATATCAAAAAATGTCATCGTATAATAAGGTTGTCAGAAAACATCAACAAATGTCATAAAATGTCATGGTATAGTAAAGTGACCAAAAATGGTCAAAAAATGTCATAGTATAGTATGTGCTCAAAAACCATCAAAATTGATAAGCCAGTATAGTGAGATTGTAACAAAAACGTCAAATAAAAGCCAATCATAAAGTAAATAATAAATTGTATTAAGGCCTCGAAGCCATCAAAAATGTCATAGTATAGTGGTATAAAAAATGTCATAATATAATAAGGTGTAACAAAAACATCAACAAATGTCATAGTATATTAAGGTGTCAAAAATGGTCAAAAAATGTCATAGTGTTATATGGTGTCAAAAATGGTCAAAAAATGTCATAGTATAGTAAGATGTCAGGCTCCAAAAATTATTGTCATGGTATAGTAGGTGTAAAAACATCAAAAATGTCATAGTAAAGTTAAGCCTCAAACCATCCAAAAAATGTCATAGTATAGTAAGGCTCAAAAAATGTCATAATATAGTAGGTGTAACAAAAAACATCAAACCGTAATCATAAAAATGTCATCATTATATTAGGCATCAGGAAATCATCCAAAAATGTCATAGTGTTACATATGGTGTCAAAAATAGTTCAAAAATAATGTAGTAAAGTATGGCTTCAAAAACCATCAAAAAATGTCATAGTATAATAAGGCGTCAAAAACGTCATAGTATAATAAGGCGTCAAAAACGTCATAGTATAGTAAGGGGTCAAAAACCACCAAAAATGTCATAGTATAGTATGGCCTCAAAAACCATCCAAGATTGTCATAGTATAGTAAGGTGTAAAAAAAAAAATCCAAAAATGTCATAAAATGTCATAGTATAGTGAGGCATCAAAAACCATCAAAAAATGTCATAGTATAGTGAGGTGTCAAAAATGGTCAAAAAATGTCATAGTATAATAAGGAGTCAGATCATAGTATAGTATGGCCTCAAAAACCATCCAAAATTGTCATAGTATAGTAAGGTGTAAAAAAAAAACATCAAAAAATGTCATAGTTTAGTAAGGGGTCAAAAATGGTCAAAAAATATCATAATATAGTAAGGTGTAACAAAAACATCAAACCATGTCATAAAATGTCATCGTATAGTAAGGCCTCAAAAACCATCAAAATGTCATGGTATTTATATGGTGTCCAAAATAGTCCAAAAAAAATAATCATAGTATGGTAAGATGTGAGAAACCATCCAAGTATTCATAGTATAGTAAGGTGTAAAACATCAAAAATAATAATAGTAAAGTTGAGCCTCAAACTCTCAAAAATGTCATGGTATAATAGTTATTCAAAAACCACCAAAAATGTCATAGTATAGTATGGCCTCAAAAAAACCATCAAATTGTCATGGTATATCAAGGTGTAAAAAAAAAAAACATCAAAAAAATGTCATAGTTTAGTAAGGTGTAACAAAACGTAAACCGTAATGTAAATAATAGGTATATTAGGCGTCCGTCATCAAAAAAATGTCTCTTAGTATGGTGAGGCGTCAAAAATGGTAAAAAAAAAAATGTCATAGTAAGGCATCGAAAACATCAACAAATAATAAGCAAATGTCATAGTATAGTAAGGCGTCAAAAATGAGATTAAAAAATGTCATAGTAGTAGTCAAAAATGATTAAAAATATCATAGTATAATAAGTCAAAAAAGTAATCATGGTGTAATAAAGTGGTCAATCATCAAAAATGTCAGTGTTATATGAATAAAATGATTAAAAAATGTCCTTAGTATAGTAAAGAAGTTAAAATGATTAAAAAAATAATCGCCAAAGGAAGTATAGTAAAGGGAGATTCAAAATAAGTCCAAAATGTCATAGTGTGGTTAGATTGTAAAAAAAAAAACATCAAAATGTCATAGTAAGTTAAGGCCTCAAGCCATCCAAAAATGTCATGGTGTTGTATGATTGTTGTCAAAAATGGTCAAAAAATGTCATAGTATAGTATGGCCTCAAAAACCATCCAAAATTGTCATAGTATAGTAAGGCATCAAAAAATGTCATAATATAGTAAGGTGTAACAAAAACATCAAACCATGTCATAAAATGTCATCGTATAGTAAGGCATCGAAATCATCAAAAAATGTCATAGTGTTATATGGTGTCAAAAATGGTCAAAAAAAGTCATAGTAAAGTATGGCTTCAAAAACCATCAAAAATGATAAAAAAGCCCAAGTATGTGGTGGTCAAGGTCATGAACAATAAGGTAAAGCGTCTTAGTGTATGAAGGGGTCCAAAAACCACCAAAAATGTCATAGTATAGTATGGCCTAAAAACCATCCAAGAAGTGTCATAGTAGCAATGGTTAAAAAAAATCCAAGTAAATAAGCAAAATAATAAGGGTATGGTGAGGCATCAAAAAACCAATAATGTGAGTATATGGTAAAAGATTGTCCAAAAAATGGTCCGAAAAATGTCATAGTATAATGAAGTAAAATATCATATTATAGTAGATTAATCAAAAATGGTTAAAAATGTCTCATAGTATAATAAGGCGATCAAAAGCGATCATAGTATGATGAGTTAAAAACCACCAAAATGTCATGACATAGTATATTTATCCAAAAACCATCAAAATTGTCCATAGTATGATGAGTGTAAAAAAAACATCAAAAAAAATGTCATGGTTGGTAAGAGTTAAATGATTAAAAATGTCATATTATAGTAGATTGTAATAAAAACATCCAAACCATGTCATAAAAATAATAATAGGTATATTATGAGCCTCAAAAACCATCAAAAATGTCATAGTGTTATATGATTGTCAAAAATGAGATTAAAAAATGTCATAATATGGTAAGGTTAACAAAACATCAAGCCATGTCATAAAAGTAATAATATATTAAAGTCAGAAATCATCAAAAATGTCATATTATATTGAGCGTCAAAAATGGTCAAAAAATGTCATAGTGAGCATCCAGAAAGCATCAACAAATGTAAATGTCATGGTATAGTAAGGCGTCAAAATGGTCAAAAAATGTCATAGTAAGGCGTCAAAAATAGTCAAAAAATGTCATAGTATAATAGTCAAAAATGTCATAATTAGCAATAAGGCGTCAAAAAAAATCATCAAAAATGTCCAGTGTTATGTGGTGTCCAAAAATGATCCAAAAAATGTCGCCAAGCATAGTGAGATTAAAAAACCACCAAAATGTCATAGTATAGTAAGGTGTCAAAATGGTCCAAAAAAATGTCATAGTATAGTAAGGGGTCAAAAATGATCCAAAAATGTGTCATATTATAGTTAGGTGTATGTAAAAAAAACATCAAAAAATGTCATAGTAAAGTTAAGGCCTCAAACCATCAAAAAATGTCATAGTATAATAAGGTGTCAAAAACCACCAAAAATGTCATAGTATAGTATGGCCTCAAAAAACCATCCAAAAATTGTCATAAATAGTGAGTGTAAAAAAAAACATCCAAACCATGTCGTAAAATAATAATACGTATATTAGGCGTCAGAAATCGGCCAAAAAATGTCATAGTATAATTGAGAGGCGTCCAAAAAATGGTTAAAAAATGTCTGTAATATAGTGAGATGGCAACAAAAACATCAAACCGTAATGTAAATAATAAATATTAAAATAATCATCAAATAATATAGTATAGTGAGGCGTCAAAAATGGTCAAAAAATGTCATAGTAAGGCATCAGAAAACATCAACAAATGTCATAAAATGTCATAGTATAGTAAGGCATGTCAAAAATGGTCAAAAAATGTCATAGTAAGGCGTCAAAAATGGTCAAAAAATGTCATAGTATAATAAGGAGTCAAAAAATGTCATAGTCTAATAAGGCGTCAGAAATCATCAAAAAATGTCAGTGTTATATGGTGTCAAAAATGGTCAAAAAAAGTCATAGTATAGTAAGGCGGTCAAAAACCACCAAAAATATGTCATAGTATAGTAAGGTGTCAAAAATGATTAAAAAAAATATCATAGTATAGTAAGGGGTCAAATGGTCCCAAAATGTCTCATGAGTATTGATTGGTGTAAAAACATCAAAATGTCATAGTAAAGTTAAGACCTCAAACCGTAAAAAAATGTCATAGTGTTATATGGTGTCAAAATGGTCCAAAAATGTCATAGTATAATGAGGTCAAAAATGTCCTTGAGCATAATAAAGGTAAAATGATTAAAAAAATAATCGCCAGTATGGTGAGGTCAAAATTATTCAAAAAATGTCATAGTATAATAAAGGTCAAACCATAATGTCATAGTATGGTATGTGGCGTCAAAAATGGTAAAGGTCATGTCGAAAACATCAACAAATAATAGCAAAAATATGAGCATAGTGAGCATCAAAATAATTAAAAATGTCATGATAGTATGATTGATAAAAAATTGATAAAAATGTGTCATAGTGTTATATGGTGTCAAAAATTGTCAAAAAATGTCATAGTGTTATATGGTGTCAAAAAATGGTCAAAAAATGTCATAGTAAAGTATGGCCTCAAAAACCATCAAAAAATGTCATAGTGTTATATGGTGTCAAAAATGGTCAAAAAATGTCATAGTGTAATAAGGTGTAAAAAACCATCAAAAAATGTCATAGTAAATAAGGTGTCAAAAATGGTCAAAAAATGTCATACTAAAGTATGGCTTCAAAAACCATCAAAAAATAATATAGTATAGTGGCGTCAGAAATCGTAAAAAATAGTCAAAAAATATCATAGTATAGTAAGATGTCAGAAACCATCAAAAAATGTCATAATATAGTAAGGTGTAAAAAAACATCAAAAAATGTCATAGTATATTGAAGTAAAAATGATTCAAAAAATGTCATAGTATAGTAAAAAGGTCAAAAATGTCTATTAATATAGTAGGTGTAACAAAACATCCAACAAATGTCATAAAATGTCATAGTATAGTGAGGGGTCAAAAATGGTCCAAAAATGTCATAGTAAGGCGTCAAAAAATGTCATAGTATATTAAGGCGTCAAAAATGGTCAAAAAAATGTCATAGTAAAATATGGCCTCAAAAACCATCAAAAAATGTCATAGTGTTATATGGTGTCAAAAATGGTCAAAAAATGTCAGTGTAATAAGGCGTAAAAAACCATCAAAAAATGACGTAGTATAATAAGGCGTCAGAAATCATCAAAAAAATACTCAAAAAATGTCATAGTATAATAAGGTGATAAAGAAAACATCAACAAATAATGTAAAATGTCTTAGTATAGTAAGGTGTCAAAAATGAATTAAAAAAATATTCATAGTATAGTATGGCCTCCAAAAACCATCCAAAAATTGATAAAAGTATTGGTAAGGTTAACAAAACATCAAACCGTAAGCAAAATATAAATAGGTATATTGAACACTCAAAAACCATCAAAAATGTCATAGTATAGTAAGGCGTCAAAAAATGTCATAATATAGTAAGGTGTAACAGAAACATCAACAAATGTCATAGTATATTAAGGTGTCAAAAATGGTCAAAAATTGTCATAGTATAGTAAGGTGTAACAAAAACATCAAACCATCATAAAATGTCATCGTATATTAAGGCATCAGAAATCATCAAAAAATGTCATAGTGTTATATGGTGTCAAAAACCACCAAAAATGTCATAGTATAGTATGGCCTCAAAAACCATCCAAAATTGTCATAGTATAGTAAGGTGTAAAAAAAAACATCAAAAAATGTCATAGTTTGTAGTTAATAAAAACATCAACAAATGTCATAAAATATCATAGTATAGTGAGGCATCAAAAACCATCCAAAATTGTCATAGTATAGTAAGGTGTAAAAAAACATCAACAAATGTCATAGTATAGTGAGGCGTCAAAAACCATCAAAAAATGTCATAGTATAGTAGGTCAAAATGGTCCAAAAAATGTCTTAATTAATAATAAGCGTCGAAATCATCAAAAATGTCAGTGTTATATGGTGTCAAAAATGGTCCAAAAATGTCATAGTGTAGTTAGGTGTAAAAAAAACATCAAAAAATGTCATAGTAAAGTTAAGGCCTCAAACCATCAAAAAATGTCATAGTGTTATATGGTGTCAAAAATGGTCAAAAAATGTCATAATATAGTAAGGTGTAACAAAAACATTAAACCATGTCATAAAATGTCATAGTATATTAAGGCATCAGAAATCATCAAAAAATGTCATAGTATATCAAGGCGTCAAAAACTGTCAAAAAATGTCATAGTATAGTATGGCCTCAAAAACCATCCAAAATTGTCACAGTATAGTAAGGTATAAAAAAACATCAACAAATGTCATAAAATGTCATAGTATAGTGAGGCATCAAAAACCATCAAAAAATGTCATAGTATAGTAAGGGGTCAAAAACCACCAAAAATGTCATAGTATAGTATGGCCTCAAAAACCATCCAAAATTGTCATAGTATAGTAAGGTGTAAAAAAAATAATCCTAAAATGTCATAGTATAGTGAGGCATCAAAAACCATCAAAAAATGTCATAGTATAGTAAGGTGTCAAAAATGGTCAAAAAATGTCACCAGTATATTAAGGCGGTCAAAAAAAGCACGTCATAGTATAGTAAGGGGTCAAACCACCAAAAATGTCATAGTATATGGTAGATTGGCCAAAAAACATAAAAAATGTCATGGTTTAGTAAGGGGGGGTCAAAAAATGGTCAAAAAATGTCATAATATAGTAAAATTAACAAAAACAAAAAACATCAAACCGTAATGTAAAAATCATCGTATATTAAGGCATCAGAAATCATCAAATGTCATAGTGTTATATGGTGTCAAAAACCATCAAAAAATGTCATAGTATAATAAGGTGTCAAAAAACGTCATAGTATAGTAAGGGGTCAAAAACCACCAAAAATGTCATAGTATAGTATGGCCTCAAAAACCATCCAAAATTGTCATAGTATAGTAAGGTGTAAAAAAAAAACATCAAAAAATGTCATAGTTTAGTAAGGTGTAAAAAAACATCAACAAATGTCATAAAATGTCATAGTATAGTGAGGCATCAAAAACCATCCAAAATTGTCATAGTATAGTATGGCCTCAAAAACCATCAAGTGATCATAGTATAGTAAGGTGTAAACATCAACAAATGTCGCCAGTATGGTGAAGTCAACCATCAAAAATACAGTATAGTAAGGTGTCAAAAAATGGTTCAAAAAAAATGTCATAGTATGGGGTCAAAAATAGTTCAAAAATGTCATAACTTAGTATGATGAGGTCAAAAATGGTCCAAAAATGTCTCATGAGTATAGTAAGGGTCCAAAAATAGTTAAAAAATGTCCATAGTGTTATATGGTGTCAAAAATGGTCAAAAAATGTCATAGTGTAATAAGGCGTAAAAAACCATCAAATGTCATAGTATAATAAGGCGTCAGATCATCAAAAACCATCAAAAAAATATCATAGTGGTATATGGTTCGTCAAAAAATGGTCAAAAATGTCATAGTATAGTATGGCCTCAAAAACCATCCAAAATTGTCATAGTATATTAAGGTGTCAAAAATGGTCAAAAAATGTCATAGTATAACTTTTGAGTTGAGTTTCTCTATTTTGTAATGTGAAATTCCAAATATTCTTTACTTGCTGTGTGCAACTAAAATGTTTAATTTAACCTCTACCTAAAAATATTCAATTTCTTACAATATTAAACAGATCAGGAAAATATTCAGTTTTCAGAAGTATTTATTTCAGTAAGATAATCCTTCACCAGTCCCACAACGGGGAAATTCAGTGTTGCAACAGCAAAAATATAAAAGAGCATTACATATACAAGACAAGTTATATAACAATATGAACAGGACTATGTATACAGTAATAGATTGGATTTGAGTAGTGATATTGTACTGTTTGAAATAGCAAAATACTAAAATGAAAATCTAACCTAACCCACAAACACTGTGTAGATGTGTGTGTCTGTGGAGAACAAAGGTAAGATCGCTACTTTTAGATAGTTCCTTTGTCTTGCCGCATATCATAGGCATAGGCATAAAAACATCAGAATAGTATGTAATAAAAATATTTAGATTCACTGATCAGTTTCTGTGATTGACACGTGTTCTTGTCTCTCTGCAGGAGGAGATGACGACAGCAGCTGAAGACCTGAAGTGGATGAAAGAAACAAAAGTTTTATGAAGCTGTTAATTAGATAAAAGACTATCTGTATGTACTAATGTCTTTATTAAACACCTGTGAGAACAGTCAACTGCTTATGATACAACAGTTTAATGATCACAAAGATGTTTAGTAGACACGTTCATCTTTGGAAAATGTACTCATAACTACATTAACTCTAACCAACTGTAACAAGTGTTTCCTTGTGTTTAATTGTCTGTCATTATCTTTGCTGTGATTCGTTAAATGTTGTCTGGAATAAAAGATTCTTCATAAACTTTTGAGTTGCATTTCTCTGTTTTGAAACTGATATTATACAAATCATTCTATTGCATTTTAAGAAAAATGTTGTGATTCTTATGTTTTAAACTTTTTGACAATAGTTAGGTTTTTAAAACGTTTTACACTAATTGTTCAGACAGTTTCATACTTACATGTAAAACTAAAACATTTTTTTCAAAGGTTTTAAAGGCTTTATACTTTTTTTAGACTTGTTTTGTAAACATTTTATACTTAAATTTAAAATCTTATATAAATAGGTCTAAAGTATTTCTTTAAGGTTTTATACTTAGTTTTAGACATTTTTGAAGGCCTTATACTTAATACTTCAATTTATTTATTAAAAGGGTTTCTATTCTATTCTAAAATAAGGTTTATTTATATTATATATTATATATTATATTTTTTTGCAGCTACATTGTTGAAAAACACTAAGTAATACTAATTAAAACTGATAAGTTACAGCAGCTTTAATTTGTTGCTATTTGTTCCAGACAAGAGGTTTTAAAGTGTCAAACTGCAGCTGAGATAATGACAGAGTCAGACTGAAAAGAATAAACTAACACTGACCTTTTGGAAACGTCCTCACATCTGTCTCTTCTCTCTGTGATTTAACGGTTGAAGTTTGAATCCTGTGGAGAAAAACACAACAAACTTTAATATAAAGATGTGACTTTTAACACAAAATAAAAGAGAAGTAAAAGACACTAAATCTACAAAGAAACCAGTGTGTGGACTAACTGGTTCTGGACTAATCAGAACTAGTCCAAGAGTTAAATTTGCTTTATACACAAAGATAGATGCTCTGACTGGAGGACTGAGTCCACCAGCTCCTGATATTCAAACAACAGCAGTGAATGGAAATTTTTTTGTCTCCAAAGTCAGTTAAAATTTGAACTAAATTTGGTTGATGGAAGCCAAAATGAAGCAAAATGACAGTGTTTCTAGAGAGACAGAGAGCATGTCAGTGAGAGAGAGAGAGTCAAAGAGAGTAGGAGGCAGGGGCACGCAACAAAAGATAATCAGGCCAATTATTGGCCCAAACCCTCCCTCCTGATCAAAGTCAGCAAAGGCCCAATTATCAGTTGGTTCTAAAGATGATCTTGTCAGATTCTCCTGTGGTGTGAGGTGTATTCAGAGTGATTTTACCCCCCCTGATCTGCTCTGAAGATGATCAGAGCCGCCCCCCAATAAATATTAAATATGTTCAATATTTGCAAACAGAACACAACATAGCCAATCAGGAAGCAAGCTGACTGAAGACAGAAGCACAACAAACAAGAGCACAAGAACTCTGTCGTCCGCCATGTTTGTTTACTCTAAAGTTGTGAGATTTGGAGTTCTGAGAGTCCAAACTCTGGTTGTTGGTGGTGAAACTGTTAGTGTGTGGTGTGTTGGTCGTCTCTCTCCACATCACACACTATAATACACCAGAACAAAACTGAAATTTGACATTATTTGTCGTCATGTGTGTCATCTCTGACAATTTCTACATCTGGTAAGAGTTTTAAAAACTTTTGGTGTGTGCCAGGCTTAAGAGAGAGGAAGACTAAGAAGCTGAACCAGAACATTTTCCAAACATTAGAAGAATGTCTCAGTTTACTGTCAGATATGACAAGAAAAAGCATCACATCTTTAGGAATCAATAACAATAAATATTTAGGAAAAATTAACTAAAATGATCTTAAATCTTAAATGTCTGTACTAATTGTCAACTTATCACTGGAGGAATCATGTATGTTAATGTGAACAGCATAATAAAAACTTTCACTGAGGTACATTTTTGAAAGCAGGGTTTTAACTTTTAATTATACTTCAGTCCACAGCCAGATTTTTTTTTTAATTATTATAACTAGTACTGTTTTCTGACAATTTATAAGATAACTGTTTATGATTAAACAGTTATATGATATTCAATACTAAACTCATTGAATACCAAGGATTTAAACAGTAACACTGTTACTAACATTAATAATTCAGCTCAACACATTTTTTCAGACTGGGTAAATCTTTAGGACACACACCTGTTTGGTTTGTCAGGTGAGAGCTGGTGTTTCTGTCCAGGCTGCAGCAGCTCAACGAAGAAACCTGGAAAACACAAGTAAAACACATGAAAAACAAATTAATAAAGAATAGTTCACCTCCAAAACTTGAACAGTGTAGAACAGGCATAGTAAAATGGCGGCCCGCAAGTTGATTTCCAAACAAATAAACATACAGCAGCGAGTCAGTGGACGAGTCGTTACACTTTTTTTTAGCTGCCTCACAGTTCACACACAGAGCACTGCAGGAGCAACAAAGCGACAGGCTGTTAAATGGTAATGCTCCATCACATGTTTTACACGTATATACTGAATCCTGGACTGAAGCTTGACTTTCAAAATTATATCACAAATGAAATCACAATATCTGTCAGAAAAATCACAGATATATTCTTAAAATCATTCAGCCTTAGGTTAAACTCCAGCTCATGTAAACATTGACACTGATATTCAGACTATTGTACACCAGCAGGAGAGGCCACAGGTATCTCATCAAGACAGAACTTCACACCGATCCACCTCTGGTCAGTCAACTCAGTGCTGCTTTAAAACTGGGCAGAGAAGAACTGAGGCCTGTACTACGAAGGGAGTTTAACCTACTCTGATTTAACTCGGGGTTATCAAGGAAAGTCGGGGTTGACAAACCCTGACTCTAAAGAGACTCTAACGACACAATGTAAAACCGCGTCTGTCAACAAAGACAGGGAGACTTGTCACATGTTCTCTGGGTCCTTAATCTGTAATATGAGATGTAAGGACCCGGAAAATATGTGATGATTACAGACAACACGTGGGTCACAGCTGTTACTGTTAATGATGTTCTGCCTGGAACACTCAGTCTGTATATGTATGAATGTAATGCTATTATGTTCAGTATGAACTTCATGTTAACAGTATTTCAGCCTCAGTGGAAACTGAACCTGGATCAAATAGAAACATTCTATAAAGTGCTACACATTCATATTTTCCATCATTAATGCTGCATGTTTTGGTCTGTAGTCTACAATTACAACAGCCTGTCGCATTATATTGTCTTTCCGGACGTAATGCCCCACCCACCCATTTAAAGTTATTCAAATCGATAATATGCAGCACTAATGATGCTAAATTCTGCTGCTTGACCAACGAAAAAAAAACCAAAACAAATTAAAATAACTTCTGAAATTGAATCCCAGACATAAAAAACACCATTTATTGGTCCACATACCTCCTGCATCAATACATACTTTTTTTGTGGGGGTAAATTACCATAACCCAGCAGACTGGGTAAAACCCTATCCACCTTCGTAGTACAGGTTAACCCGGGAAGTTACACCTGGCGATCACCAAGTTACTCTGAAGTTACTCCTGATAAGCCAGTAACCTCGCTTACGTGGTACAAGAGGCCTGTACTACGAGCGGAGGTCCCTCAATCGATATGTGGCTGTGAGCTGGGAGGGGCTGACTCCATGGGGCGGGGGTTGTCTAAAGACCGTCAATCCCACCACCACCACCAACCCCCATCCAAAAAAAAAAAAAAAGTATAAGTGGATGGTTTTTATGCTCCGCATTTTCCATTTCTTTCAGTTATTTTATTTGTAATTTTTTTCTCACAGTGAAACAGCAACAGAATTTTGCGTCATTAGTGCTGCATATTATCGTTTAATAATCCTTTAAATGGGGGGTGGGGAGCATTATTGTCCTGAAAGACAATATGTCGACAGGCTGTAATTATGAACTACCAGACCAAAACGGCACAGCAATGTGATGGAAAATGAATGTGTAGCACTTTATGAATGTTTCTATTGATCAGGTTCAGTTTCCCTGAGGTGAAATACTGATAACATGAAGTTCATACTGAACATAACAGCATTACATTCATACATATAGACTGAGTGTTCCAGGCAGAACATCGTAACAGTAACAGCTCATTCTCAGACATACTGACCGCGGTAATTGTCTGTAATCATCCATATTTTCCGTGTCGCCCACATCTCATATTACAGATTAAGGACCCAGAACATGTGACAAGTCTCCCTGACGAGCGGTTTGTTGTGTGGATTAGAGGTCTCTTTAATTCCTCTTAAACACGACCACAGAATTAACGTGCGCTCTTCATCTGAGAAATCGGTTACATCCCGTTTTATGCCGCAACGCCGCCTCCGATTACGTTAACACCGACTCAAGTTACCGACATCTGTTAACCACGTTGTAGTACATTTAACACAGATCAAGGTTTGTCAACCCGACTTTCCGTGTAGAAGAATAACACTTGAAAACCGTGGGACCTTGTCAATCACACTTTAAAGCTTCGCAATTGAATACATTAATGTTATTAAATGTAAATGCAACACTGAAACATTTAACTACAAAAGATAGCAATACGTAACCCCC
>BRZM01000732.1:0-13385 GCA_033238685.1 Lates japonicus | reverse complement strand
AGCTGTGTTTGGCGCGGCAAGACTATCGCCAGTAACAGCTAACGTTGCTCGCCAGTTAGCATTGGAAAATAACTAGCAGCCTGGCTGGTACGTCTGCTCATCTGTCAGCACAATACGACATCAGGTTCAATCCTCGGCAGGTAACGTTAGCCATTTATTACGACGATACACCGAGGCATGAACACAACAATGCTAACATAATGCTTAAACCTCTCTCTGTGCTCCGAGCTGTTTGGATATTTTTAATAAACAGTACGTGTCAATCCCGCTCCAGCGGCCTACGATATCACCATGCGACGCCATAAAATGACACTGCGATTGGCTTTAGGTTCGTGGGTTTTATAAATGAATATTTAAATGTTTCTTGAGCGACTCTTAGTCAGTATAGTCCCACAGATTTGACGAAGTCTTGATGATCTGGATGGGGAAGAAGTAAAATGGCTCCTTTTTGTGTTTTTCATAATTTCCTAATTAGATGCAGTTTCACAAATTTGGTAATGCAATTTCTCTGGGTTGATGTATTTAAAAGTAAAATTTGGGCTTAGGTTGAAATTCTCCTTTAAAGCAAACCTCAATTTAAATAAAACTTATTAAATCTCTTTGGTAAGCTGGGGAAGTCTTTAATTTGAGTGGGTTTACACTAGTACATTATAAGATTGTTGTCCATTTACCACCCATTAAATTCTTCCACAAAAGATTTAAAAGTTCCACACAATAAAAATAGATTTTGAAAATTAAAACTGCTTACATCTTTCAGACCTTTACTAGCTAAGTTGTAAAGGATTTTTTTCGTAATGAATGTGCAGGATGACAGATGTAGAATATAATTAAAATTATGTTTAAAATTACAGTTTGTGTATCTAGGATATAGAATACAAATTTTCAAAGGCAGTGGATTAAAATCATTAATATGCTAATTTCTACAAGATGTACCTGACGCGACGAATCTGAAACCAACTGGCTAAAAATTATCTCAGTTCCCCAGGGTGAAATCAAAATACGCGATTCTTCATATTGCTAGTGGGCATGAATAAACAAGTTGTCTATTTTATAATTACTAGTTCACATGATGTATTATTCTTTGAGAAACAATTGTCTACCGTTTTATATTAAAAGGCACTTCCTGGTGTCACCGAGTAATATCCCCCAGTAAACCTAAAATGGCGAACTCATGATTTAGCTGCACCATCATGAAGCGTTCCAGCGAAGCGCAGATTTTCCCAATGACACAGTATCTTTTAAGTTTCTCTCTTGATAATGACCATATACGTTTAAGAGGCATGATAAAACCGCAACCTGCTCACGATTAAACCAGAAATAAATACAGGGCTAAGTATAAGAGTTACAGTGGGAAGGTATAAGGCATTACAATAGACACAACTATTTTGGTTTCATTCTGTTTTATACTTCTGCTTTTCTACAATTCAGATAGACATATTGTACTTATCTTTTTTTTTCCTGTTTCTCGTCTTGTTTGTTTCTAATAAAAATGAAAAGTCAGAGCATATGTTTCTCCTGCAGCAACTTTTAAAACATTTTTTTAAACAAATTTAGTAAAGCTCACTGAATACTTATATTTCCACTGGATTTAAGAAAATATATGAAACTACCCAACAATATATAGAGATATGACAGTTTGTTTGCAAAGCAAAACCCTAATTATATGTAGTAATGATCCTTAATGACTATAATATATATGGTAATACAACAGTAATCAAATTAGCAATTTACCTGTAGAATGAGTATTTTACTTTTGATGCTTTTACATACATTTAATGAGAATATACACACAGTAAGCTTTGGAATGGAGGACTTTTACCCCTTAATTGAGTGCACTACAATGTTGTATTCTCACTTTTATTTCTAGATAAAAAGATCTAGTATTCATCACAATAACACACTGTGCAATCATACAACATGTTGAAATGGAAATGTATCAAAAGTAATCATTATGCTGAATGCCCTTTGTCCAATTTTAAACATAATAATATAATATTCTAAGTCATTATAGGTTTTTATATAAAACTTAATCTGGAAAAGTAGCAACTATAGCACAATATATGCAGTGGAGACAGAACAATTTCCCTATTAAATATAGTTGAGTGGAAGTAAAGACTATCATATATGAAAGTCTCAAGTATTTCAAGTTGTACTCAAGTAAAATAAATAAGATTTTTAAAAATCACTAAAATGTTTCCTAGTTTAATGACTTAAAGGTAATTAATTGTTGTTAATAAGTGGACACCATAAAATCAGTTTTATTCCCAGACTATTCATAAGAAAGGTTAGAAAAGCGACACCCAAAAAACAGTAAGAAATATAACCAATTTTATTTAAAATAAAAATTGGTAGCACCTGTCTTTAGAGTTTTGGTCCAAGATCAGGTAGACAAAGGAGTTTCAGATTTTCCTGATACACAAAGACAAATTGTGACTGTCTAAACAAACACTTTTGGTCATCTAACTGGTACATTTCATTTGTCGCCTTTACTGGATTAACATGCAGGCAATAATTGCATCAGGCATTAAACATCATGAAAACCATATTACCCAGGAAAAACCCCAAAATATATTTTCTTAATAGATTTTTCAAATAAAAAAAAATTGTTCTTGCATGATTGAATCTTGGTTTATCTGTGTGTTGGATTTAACTGCTTAAGTTTTGAATTACCCTGAACAACAACTTAAAAATGTTTTGTTAGTTAGGCACAGATAAAACAGTCAAACATAAGGCCAACCTCAAAAGGCAAATGGATTACAATAAATGTTAAGCATTAAGAGTACTGGATTAATGCAAGGTTTTGGCCAATAAATATAGAAAAGCACTCTTTATTAAAAAAATAAATTTGATATTTTCAAGTGTTGCTGCAAATGCCACAGCCACATGGCATTACACTTGCTCTTGACAGTGTTTTCTCCGCTCAGCATGACACATCAGAGTGTAGGCCTACAAATCTCTGTTCAGGCAGAACACTATTCTCTGTCCGAATTTCAAAAAGGCACAGTTTTTTTTTACTTTCTTTGTCAATATAAAACAAGTGCAAGTTGTTTGACCGATATAGTAATAAAGAAAACACAGTTAACAAATGAACTATTATTAAAACCTTATTTGAAAACTATAGCGTTTATGAATTATTCATATTGCCAACATGTTCAGTGTAATCTTGCTTTCAACGGATCATCAAAGACAAAGATTTCGCCCTGTTTATAACTATAACAATAATATCATGATATTATATCTACATGTTTTGTAAAATTATGTTTTAATAGTACAAATAAGTAAAATACACTTTTGTTTCTTAACTCATTTACAGGTAAATAAGGCTACAGTTATGTTTACATCTGCTGAATGCAATTATTGACTGGCTACTTGAAGAAGGTACTGTCCATGTAATTACAGACTGGGTTGCATAGAAGAGAACCATGTTCACCATTTAAAAAGCCGAGATTTCCTTATAAAACAACCTATAAAAGAAATCAATAAATGTATATAAAATCGGGTGGAAAATTTAAAAAGACTGATGTTTTTGTTGTTGTTGTTCCTTAAAGGCACAATAAAAAAATCAATGCCAAGAAAGTCAAGTCGGGCAGGCAGGCTTCTGCTTTGGCAAAAGAACCACTAATTTATACTAACAGGTGATTGTGGTGGGACACTTTGGTTGTGGTTCAGCTCTTTACTCGCTAGTGCTTCTAAATGAGTAGTTTGCCAATATTGTCCAGCACTGAGGTTCAGAGGAAAGGCTTCAGTTAGATCTATAGTTTAGTTTGAGCCAAAGACATTGTGTTTCCACGAACTTAGATTTCCTTAACCCCATGTCCTTTTCTAAACAAGAGGATTTTGTGCAGAGGCTTGAGAGCAACATCTGGAAACTCTGGTTATCTATTCTCAAAATATGGTTCTGTGTTAGCAGCTGAAGAGGTTTTTTCAAGCTGGAGCTCTAACAGGTCCCTTGAGAGCTGTGTCCACGGAGCTGGATCAGCCGGGTATGCGTTGTCAGCTTGACTGGGTTCTTAAAACACAGGCAGAAGGTTGAGCAGCTTCAGGCGTGCTTCCGCGATCATCAAACCATGACGAGTACAGGAACCTGGAAAACAAGCCGACACTGTTGAGGTCTTCCACGCACCTTGAGAACTCTTATATACTGCACCTTCAGTTCCTAGAAGCATCTGATGTAAGAGAAAATTAATCGGCAACTAATACGTCATGAAAATTACAGTGTCTCAAATTTAAGGTTGCTACTTTTTTGCCATAGATGATAGCCACACTGAATATCTTTTGGGGTTTTGACTCTTGGTCAGACAAAACAGATATCTGATCATGTCTTTATGAAGCTCCTCTGGGTCTCTTCCATGTTTGTGCCAATTTACACAGATGAAATGATTGAGACAATAACCTGCAAATTACTGTGAAATACCTGTTGACACTGCACTATGCGAACTTGTATAGCCGTCTCATCTCTTTTCAATCAATCATTAGTTCAAGTTAGATGTAACTTGAGGCTCTAAAGATGAAAGGAAAAACTCTTCCCAGGAGATTAATCTCCTGGCACTAAAAAATATTGTCTCAAAACATTGAGACCAAGTCTGTTAATTTTTAATAATTCAACTCTATAAAATACTTAAATTTGTTTGATTCATGTGATTAATCAACTTGTAAGGCTTCAATCTCATCAAACGAGGTCTGGAAGATCTTTCCAGACATCTGAGGGTACTCCCACATCTGTTGAATGATATCGTCGTCGCTGAAAGCAGATCACAACTCACAGCAGCCCAGGGTGGAAGATGTGGGGCAGGAGAGTGGCATCAGGATGAGGTTTTGTGGAATCTCGGCCAAATGACTCAAATCTTGTACAGCAGCCCTGGTGGAATCGCAGATTCCCGGAACAACCGAGCCGGAAAACACCACTAATTCCCATGGGTGTCACCGGATGCATACTGATGATGGTTGGGGAGGGTGGGTTAGGGGAGCAGGTGAGGAAGAGCAGGGTAAGGTGTGGAGGCAGGAATGAGGAAGCACTGCAAATGGAGGATGTTGTTGCAGCAAACAGCTGCATTACAGCAACAAAAAATCACTCATCTGGATGAATTTTCCAACTGTTCATAAATTTCATTCTTAAATTCTTAACTTTAGCTACTAAAACATGTGATTTTACTAAACTGGGCTTTTCCGCCAGAACCTCAAAAGAATTAAAGGCATCACAAACTGTGACATTACTGCTAGAAATATGCTGGTTTAATAGGATTTTACTTTGGTTTAATTTGGAGAAATATATGATTACGCTAAAAGTAAGCAGGCGCTATTTAGTGGTTTAATCTGACAATAACATTTTGTTTGATAATATGAGGTAATAAAATATCATCTTTTCACTCTAAAAGCTAGTTTTGTCAGCCGACGTCAGTTAGCGATGTAGCAGCTATCTGTGCATAACTTCTCGTGCGTGTTGTGTGTTTTAATTTTAAGCACATTCTCCCTTGTAAAATCAATTGTGTCGCGACAAAATGTGAATTTAGGAAGGCTGGTGCAACCAAGCACAGAGACAAACTGTGGTTTTAATAGGAGTGTCTGCTAAAAGTAGCAACATGCTAGCAGCTTCTCTCATGATGAAGAGGAAGCTAAACAAAGGCAAGAAAGCAGAACAACAGCTGATAGATCAGACATTACGAGAGAATCAGACAAAAAAAAAAGGCAGAATAAATTTCAGGATCTATTTCTGATGTACCTTAGCGAGACTGGCTGTAAAACAGCACACATTCAAACAACTCTCCCATTCTCTGCAGGAACTCATCCACATACGGCCTCTTCAGCACCTACACCTGTAAAACAAACAGCCCGCCGTCAATGAACAGCTCCACCTGCAGCACCATTTCACTGTCATTCCACTCAAGTTTTCTTCCATCCGTCCAAGCTGCTAATAGCCCAGTTCCACCGACAAGTAATCAGAATAGGCCGTGCCGGGTAACCTATCCTGGATTCATGAACAGAAATGCAGTTTGCCTGGCACAGGGTTAGAATCACATTCTGACAATTACATTTCACATGTCCAAAAAGGTGAGGAGGCTCGCCGAAGGTTGAACAAACAATCACGTAAGCATTTTTTTTCCCCTCTGAAACATTCTTCACAGAGACAGTAAAACATACTCTATCACTTATTAATGAAATTTTTAGATGAACCGGTGCTGAAATGACTCATTTTCGCGGTATCCGCTACTTGTGTGCGTGTGTTTTTTTTGGTCTTTTCTTCAACATCTGGCCAGTGGGGCTCCCGTGCCGTGATTGAAAAGCCTGGCGATCATTTACAAGGCCAGCATCCCTTTTCCAGCTCAGCAACCGCTGCAGTACATCAACATACATGCACAGCCCCTCCCCTGTTCTCCACGTAGTACACACACGCGGTAGTTTACTGGTGTGGTCCCCTCTATCTCCACGGGCTGATGAAGTCTGCGTTACTAATAATAGGCTGGAGGAGAACACAGAGGGAGAGAGGGGAGATGGTTGGCAATGCTCGTTACGCTGAGCCTCGCTGTGTACATTCACATTCACATGGCATTACATAACGACTGAACGCTCAGAAGCAGACTCCTCAACGTAGTAAGTAATTTGCTTCATGTAACACTTCAAATGTGTTGCTGCTGCAGCAACATAAACATGTGTAGTCATTTACGTGGTCATTTACGTGGTCACTAAACATGTTCAAATGAGGTAAATTCGAGCACAAGAAGCTCGTCTGGAGGTCAAGCCCATGCCAGTTGTGGTACCTTGAACGAGCTGTGCACCAGCGTCTCATCCAGGTCTATGACCACGCATATCTTCCCCTGGTCCTGGGCCTTCACCTCAGGCAGGAGGCTGGGTTCAGACTGCTGAGGAGACACACACACAAGATGTTTTTTTTCTTTTATTATTTTAATAACACCCATATCATTTGTCTTGTCTGTGCTCTGTATTTATGGCTGAGGAGCCTGATTAGTCCCAAAAGCGCTGTGATTCATATGAAAATCAAAGCCTGGCCATTTTGATTTCACCTCTGGGAAATTAGATAAGACTTTTTAGAGAGGCGTGTGTGTGTGTGATGGTTTAATTATTTACAGCCTGAGCTTTTTGATGTTGTATATCTTTAGGATTAGCATATTTATGTCTTTCATTACACTTTCAATGGCGTCTTGTTGAACTCTACACGCGCTCACCTGCAGGGAAAACAAATTACCTTGATGTAATCAAATTTTCAGATCCACTTTTCTCCCCCCTCTTTGTTAATTTTGTTTCTGGGCTCTTTATGAGCGCAGTCAAACTGAGATTAATTATTAATATATTACATAACAGAAATCGCTTATCCATCAAGGAAGGGAAATTAAGATTGAGGAAAAAAACGCCATCTGTGAGCAGCGGCGATCTCCAACTCAACAATAAGCGCGATGCAACATAAACCCATCGGCGCCAAACGTTTTAATTCGGTTTCATTTCAGTGGGTGCCCGACTAGATGATAACCAGACCCTACAGATGCTGCTTCCTGTTTGCTCCTGATGCTGGAGGACACTCCTCAATGTGAACAAACATGGCATCTCATTAAAATGCCCCCTTTACATGGTGCTGAGGCTCTAATCAGGCTGACAGCACTCACCAGCGTTGCCAGGCGTGTGCAGCAGGCGCTCAAGGCTTTGTTTTATTTTTATTATTTTTTTTTTTCTCCACCTCAGCAATTACGAGCCACGCTATACACACACCACACCACGTTCTCCCCCTCGCTCGCTCTCGCCATCTGCCTAAAGGACTGATAGTCGCTGTGTCGTTCTTATCTTCCTTGGAGGATCAAGTGTGAACATCAAAGTGATTCCATATCCGCAGACAGTTGCGGTTAGCTTTCAAGACGTTCAGAGCAGGTGCAGTGGTAGTTTTAGCGCACAGCTATTAAAAAAATGCTTGAAGACAATAAGAAGCACATTTTTACAGCAGTATGTTAAGTGTGTTCGTACAGATGGCCAAACTATTCAAACACCTCCTCTTTTATGGCAAGGAGTGAGTGTGTGTGTGGGTGCAACAAGGAAGTAAAATCTTAAACAAAAATAAAAAACAGGTAGGACTGAGCTGAGCTGAGGTCTTCAAATTGTTTTCAGCGGTGTGAAATATCGCTGGAATAAGAACAGTGTTACCTTGACAACCGTCCCATTTTCCTGTGAATCCAGCAAGGCCTGCTGGGAAGGTGGTGGTAGTAGTGGCGGTAGTGGTGGCGGTGGTGGTTGTTTGGGGCCATCCTGAGCTTGGAAGCAACAGAAGAGCGCTTTGAAGATGTTACAACTCCGAGGTTGTTTCAGGGCAGACCGGCTCACCTGGCCTGTTTTTAAGCCCAAAGAGAGAGAGGGAGAGAGAAAGAGAGACTTTCATGAGGGGGAGGGAAAAAAAACAAAACTGCGTGTAGTCAACATGGAAATTGTAAGTGGAGGCTTTGAATTACACGCCACAACTCACGTCAGCTAATCTAATCTCTGTTTTTCCACATAAACACAACAAATCTTGATGCAAACAACACAGGGTTTTTTTTAATGCAATAAAAAATACTAATCCAGAGAATTAACTCAGTTTAATTAAGTATGAGCTGCTTGTAATGTATAGAAAGAGCTTCCCCTCTCTCTCCTAAAGGCATCATCCATCCATCTGTCCACACGGATGGCACATGAAATCTGTTTTTAATGCGCCTACCTCTGCTTCTGCTGCTGCTGCTGCTGCTGCTGCTGCTGGAAATGGCTGGTACATGTTATATAATCACAGAGGGCGGGAAAACCCACACTTTTCAGCAGTACCTTCAACAGCAAAACACAGACAGAAAACATTCCAACCATTTTAAACTCCCAGGACCTTTTTGAGAGCTGCCTGAAGCTAGCCAGACAGCCAGGCAGCCAGTCAGTCAGTGAGGCCGGACAAGCAGTCACACCTCAGTGCCCTGTGCAGGTCTTTGATCAGTCGCTGTAACGATGGGTGTCCCGGCCCCCACACAACAAGACTTAGTGAAAGACAGAGAGGAGAGGAGAAAAAAACATTCTTGCAAGTCCCTCCTGGTGTGTGTTCGTGTGAGGACTTGCTTGAATTCATACCCATCAATACGGCACCGTCGTAGTTCGTAAACACACTACTAGAAAGAGGAAACTGTTGGTAAACAGCCAGCATGTGTGCCAGCAAACTGTTTTTATTCCTCAAATTTACACATGTTTTTTTTTCTTCATAATCTACCTCCCTGCTGACCCTGAGTGCTCTGAACACACACTGCAGACACATCAAGTGAACGTGTTACACAACTCCACGTTAAAGAGACAAAAGACACCGATACACATGCCCTTCATTAGTCCAGCACCATTTTTCTTGAACTGCTAAGACAGTCCCTCCAGTGAAATCCACATGATATGTAACCCGTGGATGTGGATCTTGATTGGCAGCCAGCACAAGTCAGCCTATTGATTTCCCACAGGAAGGCAGCAGCATTGGCCATGTATGACATAACACATACATTAAACCCCCTCCACCACCACCCCCTTCATGTAAAAGGCTGGGGAAGATAACAGCAGATTAATCCTACAGAGGCTTAACAGAATGCAATATTATATTTAATTTAAACCCACTCAACCCAGCAAAAACGTGCAAGATAAATAAAAAAAATATTGTGGATTATTCCTCACACCCAAAACATGACCTGAGGCAAAAATGCACGACATTAACAACCAAGAGGTGAAGCAGAATCAATGAGCAAAGCCTCTTTCAAGCCCGAGGAAAAGCGTGCAAACAACGAAATCTTTGAAACGGCGCTACAATGGGGCGTGTGCAAGAGGGGTGTGTTTGTGCATTCCGCTGTCAATACCGCGGCACCTGGTATTTCTACACAGCCCCACTGTTAATCCACAGCCAGAGACCTAGACCTCTTTACACCTATCTGCCTTTTTACATGTAGAACCTGCGCTGTTTGCTTGGTCCGGTGTTAAATTAAAAACAGTGCACGGGGACAGTGCAGCAGGATTTTCCTTGATGCCACTGATGCGCATTGATCTGTGACAAAAAAAAGGTGAACAAAACACCCACAACCGTAGTTTATAAATGCACAAAACAGCTTGGTTTTTACACTGAGCTGTTGTGGCTTTGCCTGTGGTGACAGACGAGCTCCTCATGCTGTACCTGGTAGTAGTAGAATATGGGATGGTGCCAAACAAGCTGGAACCTGATAGACATAAATACACGGCAGCTATGGTTTGGCCATGATCACCAGCAGCAGAAGCAGCACCACTGATAATAATCACAACACATGTTAAGAAGCAACGCGGATTCTGCACAATAATAGCAAAAAATAATAATAAATAAGACAAAAACAGCATCAACAATAGCTAAGCTGAGCATAGCAGTGCGTAATGGAGACTGTGAACTTACAGTCAATACAATAAGAACACTTGGCTGCATTATAATCTTATATTAGATTAGTACCAGGTGCTATTATTCAGTGTTATATTTTAAATTTAACACTTGTATGCTGCTTTATGTTCGATCTGCAGGTGATTAATGAGGGAAAACAAGCACAAGATGTTTTTTTTTCAAGCTTTAAAATGTAAATATTGCTGATTTTAGTTGGAAAATGTGAAAAAAATATGGTTTAAAATGCGCCTAAAACCGCGCTCAACCAGCGTCCGCAGAGCTCAAACTGTCAAATGGGCGCACTACAGGCTTTTTTTTCCTCAACACACACACACACACGCAAAAATAATAATAATACCACAGCACGAGGCAGGTGTTTAAATGGTATTTTACAGCAGATATAACACCGGGGGCCCAGTCTCACCTGTTTTCGGTGACACTTGAACGTCTTCTTTCTGCACTTGGGTGATAACAGAACTTTCCATCTGACAATCACGGAGCCCTCAAAATCCTCAAATCCTGTCCCCGAGCACTGATGGGCATCCCTCATTGGGTTTTATTGACAAGTCGACTCAATTATTCACCGAGGTAACTTGTCATCCGCCTCAGTTTACGATCCTCGATGGTTTCTCTTGTTCCTGGGTTTCTTTATTCCCCCCGCCGCTTCTTCTTCTTCTTCTTCTCCCTCTTCTTCTTCTTCTTCTTCTCTCCGAGGGTCCGCCTGGGGAAAGGGGGCAAGGCACTTGGATATGTTTTTAAGGAGGCTATTTGAGACTCTGTCCGCTCCGTCGTTCTCGGGGTTTTTTACCGCTACTATTACGGGTAAATATCGCCGAGCAAAGCCCCCCTCTCCCGTCGCAGCGAAGTCCTCACTTTTGCACCAACAACATGGAGAATCCAGGCGAAGGAAGGAAAACAACCGAGGAAATGGGGCAAGGGAGGGCGGTTTCAAGCCCCCCCTTACTATAGATAAACAACATCGCCCGAAAGGCCGTAAAGAGCGACGGAAAACGTCGAGAATCGGCGGCCGGAGCGGATTTCGATGCTAAAAAACGGGTTCCGGTGCCTAGTTGGGTGTAAAATACGAGTTTTGTTGTTATCCGGGGTTTTGTTTTTCTACGGTTGGGACTCCGCGGGCGCCTTGAAACTGTCGCCGCTCGCTGATTGGACGGCGGGGAGGAGGAGGGGCGTGGCCAAGGCATTCCTCCCCGTCCCGCACGCTCCGCAGCGAACACATTCCAGCGCTGCTCTCGCGAACGAGATCACAATGTTTGTAAATTATTATTTTTAAAAAAGAAATAAACAAATGTTAATCTCTGAAATTAAATTAGCATATAAATGAAGACAGGCAGTGTTTTTTGTATCGTTTCTATTAAACTGTACGCATCGATATTGTTTTTTAACATTTATTTATTTTTTTTATTTGTTTGTTTATATTCTATGTTCGACGAAATCATTAATTTACTGGCTCTAGTGTTCAGTTTTTTATATTTCTGACTTGATTATACGCATCCCAGGAGGTGAAGATTGCAACATTTTTTAATTATAGGTCAAAATAATGCAATTTTCACATCAAAAAATACAACATTATCAGTGTTTGGTTAGGTGTGACACAGGGATTAGTGTCCATTTTTACTTAAAGGATACCTTTTACTGCACAGCAACCCTAAAACTCGGGATGTGCGCGTGTAAAATCGCGATGTCATAATCTCTGATTAATATTGAAACCAAAACCAACACTCAAAGGGGTGAAAACACTTCAATCCTCTCAATAACAGGAGCTTTAAGGCACATATCCAGTCATAAACACCACATTTACTAAAGAAGTATCAGCACTTTAAGTGGAAAACACTTTAACTTCCCCTATTTAGCATATATAAGCAGTAGCCCAAATAAACATTTAATAAGTTGTTTCTAAGTGGTAATTAATGTGTTTATCAACAACTTTAACTACAAGGGCACTCAAAGTGAGACCTTAGAAGTACATTGTAAATAGTTATACTATACCTATAATGCATGTAGTGTCTAGAAGAGCTCTCCAGTTCTCCCTCCTCTGAAGGACCCCCCCACAGTCTCCACCTCAGACTGACTGGCTGGTAGATGTGTCTCTTTGCAGAGCAACACTGGTTAAATGTTCCTCAGTAGTACTTAATGTCTGGAGGTAACAGAGGGCAGAGTGAAACCAATGACCCAGGCTCCTTTCATTTTCTCTCTCTCAAATAGTAAAATGAAACTTGTTTTGCCTGCAAAAAAATAAAAAAAAAATGCTAGGGGACTTTGCTCTGGGAATCTGCTGCGTTACGGCACTCACCGAACATTTGTTGCACCCAGGCTCTGATGCAGTTACTTTACCATGACACTGCCGGTCATAAACATTACATGATGGTTGCATCATGTTAAAAAATTCAGCTAAGACTAAAAATAGTCATTATTTGGGCCTAAATCCTCTGAATAACAAGGGAAAAAAACACGAACAGTTGCTGTGACAGTTGGTTTAAATTGAAATAAGCTGCACTCAGCTAAAGACAGATCCTGTTATTTTATAATTATTTTGCACTATACTGAGTGTAGTCATTTTCTGAGCAGCTGAGGCCAAATCACATTTGTTTTACCTTGCTCAAATAAATAGAAGTGGGTTTGACACCATGTTAGGCAATGTGGTCAACTGGTGGGTCCCCAGATATTTATATTTACAACATGGAGGCTCTGCAGTGCCTCCTTATTCTCTGGAAGTTGAGTAAATCACACTGATGGACGGTGAACAGCAGGCAGATATTTGCTGTGTTTGAGCACACGATCGAGGCAGAGGACAACACAAACTGCATGCATCAGTGAGAGGGAGAGAAACAACACAAAATAAACTTGTTAATAAAGGAATAAACTTGAGATCAGCCAGTCCACCCCCTTTTCCAAACACATGTGGGCCCATTACACCACGAGCTGAGCCAGTGCCCACAGTGGCCACAATGCAAGGCATAAACAAGAATGGCCCCGCTGTTTG
>BRZM01000731.1:0-22883 GCA_033238685.1 Lates japonicus | reverse complement strand
TGAGCAGAAAGGAGAAAGTAACATAATTAGAAACTTTCAAGGTGACCCATTTATTACAACACTTTGGACTGCTTTATTTAACAGAAGTGGTTATACATGGTGTATTCTCAAATGGCACATGAAACAGGAATAAAACCCTGTGGGATTTTAAAAGGGAAGTTGTGAGCTCTGCTTCAGAGAAAAAACAAAAAAAAAAAAACAAGTAAGGAATAGATTTGAGAGAGTATTGTCATAAATAGCTTGTCGCCAGGTCAAATTTGTCTTAACACAGGGCAAAATGCTGTGATATGTTACAGTGATAATGCAATAATGGCAGTTTGCTTTAATTTCTTATTCATTTTAGATTTCTTTTTATTCTCAGTTGTCCCTGTAAGAAAGGGGATCTCATTCGTAAAAGATAAGTCAGAAGAAAAACACTGATCTCGGACTCATAGGTCACACAAGCTTTTACAGTAATTGCGTGTGACAATCATAGTTGAAAATACAGGCTTGTTTTGCTCCTGTGCTGACTGAAAAAAAAAAAAAATTCTGTCCTTGGGCTGTGATTATGATTAATTAAAGGGCAAATGGAGGTCTGTGACTGGACGCGAACTCCGATCCCCCGTAGGAAAATTGGAAATCGCTACGCACAGCTTCCTACTTTGGCACCGAACATTTGCGCTGGACTGGAACCGTGAGGTGCAAAATCCTCCGAAACGGACGTAATTCCTATGATACTGTGCTTGTTGAAAGAGTTATTGGTTGCTGTAATCATTATGGCTGGCCATTCTGGCTGTGAAGAGATCCCCTCCTGGTGTCTAGTGAATCTGCTGAAAACTATAGGGGTCAAAATCCACAACCTTTGTTTCATGCAAAAATACATCCTTAAGTCCTGCCAAAACATTTGTCCTGTGCTTTGTTTTACAGTGTAGTTAAGTAATGCCTGGACAGTATTGAACAGTAGGAATGATGTATATATGGAAGATAAATATTCTGCTAAGGCAGACCTGAAAACATCTGAATGTATGCGTAATAATTTAAATCTTGGTTCAAGTTGAGTTAATGTAACTGCCTAATTAGGTAAAGGACAGTACAATACAAACAGAGTGAAAAAATATTCTCCTCTGCTTCCTCTTCTTTCTTCTTCCGCCTCTTCTTCCCCTTTTATTCTGCCACGTTACCCCCCTCAGAAAATTTTCTACCTTGCTATACTCTGTGAATTTCTTATCATTCTTCTAGTGTCAGGATATTAAATCAAATAAAGATTGGATCAGTGGCATAGCGGCAGCTGGGGTGTGCCATGTGGGAGTTGCAGTCATTAATGAGCAGTGACTAATTGCTCCGTGGTTCGGTGGGAATACAGCAAATCTCCATGGGACTTGTTCAATGCTAACTTTCCCCCTTCAAACAACCCTCATGCTTCTCTTTTTTTCTTTTCAAGTTCTACACCCTTGCAGCATATTTCCAATGAGATAGAAGATAAATTAAGAAAAAAAAATGTTTCTAACCCTTTGGGTTTCGCCATTAAAAGATATGTATCATCCTTGATTAAGATATTGCATCTCCACTGAAAGTTTGCATGTTGCTGGGGGAGAGAGCCATTTGTTCTGCAAAAAATCTATTTAGAAAAACAATATATCAAATACTGGGGTAAGTGACTGCCAGTACAACGTCTATGTTAATTACCTTATCTCTGTCTGTAGTTGCACAAGGATACAGAAATGATTTAAGCCTTTTTTTGTACGCAGAGGCCATGGTTACCAGCTGGCTAAATGTGGCATTCAAGAACCCAAGGAACAGTCTAATTTTCTAAAACGTGTTCTTTGTCACTATCCCAATAAAAATATCAAAACACAAAAAGACAGAAGCTATAAATTAGCTAATAAACATCCCCCTCACTAAGCTGATTGACAGGATTTACTGCCTGTCCTTCACTTCTCTTTATGCCCATTGTTGCTATTGATTGCTGTCAGTTTGGAATGATTTTTCTTTTCTTTCTGTGCTTCATTTGCCACGGCTGCTTGCAATCACTTCAAGCATGAGCAGTATTCTTCTACCCTTGAGGTGGTAGTTTCACCAGAACTAGAGACAATATGTTTTGTCTCAGCTGTGAAGGCGTCTCACAGATCAATAACTCCTTCTCAAAGGCTAACGCTCTACTTGGGGGAGCATCTTTATTAAGTGGCATTTTATTATTTAATAAGACTAAACCCACACCCAAAACCCTGCTGTTACGGTCGCTTGTAGTTACAGTTTAATTTGAGTGACTGTGGACTGTGAACTAACTAAGGTGAAGGTTGATGTGACAAAAAGATAATATGATGAATGTCAAACATGCCAAACATTTACTGATTTCAGTTTTTAAAGCTTTAAAGGCAATCTGAATGCTGTTATCACTACAAGTGGATATTTTATTGTCATGAAAAAAAATTTAATTCTTCATGTACACAAATTTATACATGACATTTCATAACTATTTCTTAAACTACTGTGTCACTGGGTTGCTGGTAACAATTTAAATGTGGCTTAAGCTTCTCTAAGTTTTCATCTCTCACTAAACTAATACACCTTTTTTTTTATCTTCATCAAGTTACAGTGACCTCAGTCCTGAAATACACTCAGCCACAAACTGACTGTACCCATGTTGAAGGCTATCCACATATTTTGCTAATGCTTCAATCACTAGGGGCCTTCACAACAGGACTTTAAAAAATACATTTTACTTTTAGTTACTAGAGTAAGGTTCTTCATTTCTCTGTGTAAGAAGAAGCACCTGGGCCGAGTCAATTTCTTTTTCAAACTCTTGGACAAGTATCCACATCATTTATCTTCAAAAAAGTAAGTACAAATTTCCTGTGAGATCAGGTCGGTGTGAGAGAAAGGAGGGAGAGAGTGAGGGGAGACTGGGGCTTCGAGGCAACAATCACACAAAACACATTTGGAGGTGATTATAGAGCCAGTCATGCTGAGTGACTCCTACAGGCTGAAACACTGCTTACAGTGTTTAAAGTGGATTTGATGAAAGCTTTCATTCAGTCCAGCTCATTAGTTTGAGCCTTGGATAGCGCACATTCTGAGATTACTCACTGAGGGCCTGCACTGAGCTGCCAATGCCAGGAGGTTTGCTTTTCATTTATTTCTACATAAATCACTCAGTAGAAACACAAATCTAAAGCAGAACACCTAATTCTGTATGTCCAGAGAGCACAGCACATGTCCGCAATATCAGCCTTCTGTTTGAGAAATAATACATGGACATGATTTGGTCCAACAGTGGTGGAAAAACTTTCCTCAGGAGAGAAATGGACCATGGAGTTCTTGTGTCTCAGTTAATTTGCACTGTACCTTTTATCAAGCATGCTCTACTGTTACATTTAGATCAGCCCTATCGCTAGACAGAATGTTGGCGGACAACTCTGCAAAATCTCAGATTATGTTTAATGACAACATGTATTCCACCAAATCTATGCATGGTAACCATAGTATTATTGAGATATGTTGCCGGTAAGGTGAACGCCAGTTAAGGTAAGACATGAACATCCTTAGATGCACTACCTGCCCATTTGCCACCCCTACCTCCACACCCTTACTCACCATCTCACCACTGGTAATCCAATCAACCTGTACTTCAGACTGAGACTTCAGTAAATACTTTATAAGGAGCACAGCCATTTAGGGGTAAGAGCTTCATTAGGGTCATCAAAACCCACAGTTTAATCCAACACAAGGCAAGGTAGACAATGGATAATTCTCTTTCTTAGTACTTCATTTTCCAGTGCGTTTTTTTACAATAATGGCACAGTATTACAGGGCTAAAAATAAATTCTCATTCGGAAATGTTTTTTTCAACTTCCCAACAGGGAGGAAATACTAGACTGGAACGATGCTGCTGGAGGTCTAAGTGTTTCAGCCTCTTGCTCAAAGACCAGGTCAGATTTTTGCCAGCAATGAGGCTTGGAGCCTTTCCTGACATTGGTCATCTTTGCTTATACACAATCACTGTAGGGACACTGTGTCCTAGTGAATGACAGCACTGTTTTTTTTTTCTTTATTACCATTAGTGGCCACAAAAGGCCTAAACCCACATGCATTTACTACATTCAGAAGCTATTAATATTCACACAACAGCAGGTTTGTCATGCTTTCCCAGAAACCAAAGGCTCTTGACGTTTCTGAAAACCCATTAAAATTGTTTTTGTACAGAGGCAAAGTCTGGGTCCACTCAGTTATTTTGAGTTCTTCTTATTCCCATAGATAAGTGGACAAACAGAGACAAGATGAATTTATCAGCTACAATCTGAAGCTGCAGTATTTAAAAGTACAAAATGTCTATTTTTCCCCAAACATGGAAATGTGTTATATCACTTTAAATTGAATATCTTAAGGTTGAGGACTGTTAGGTGGAAACAATAAACAATCTGAAGATGTCACCTTGGGCTCCAGGAAATTGTGATCGTCATTTTTGCAATTTTTTGGAACCCAGCATGTTTATTCTCCCTCTGGTGTTGAAAAGCAAGTAGGAAAACACAGGAATTTGCCAAAATAAAGTTAGATAAGGCAGGGGAAGAAAACAAAACTTAATCACAATGTTCTATATCTTAACTATTAAACTGATATGTAGCAGTGTAAGCCTATTTCATGGAATATTATGCCCACTGTAAGTCACTCTGTGAGGTCGACATTTAGCTGATGCTCTTATCTAAATGTTAAAAATTGGAGCCATATTTCTTTGCTGCTCTTGTCTCCTCACAGCCTCACGGCCCGTGTCTGAGGGCATTCATGCGTATGGAGGGATGCAGGCTTTCGCCAACGTGACCCAGGGCCCTTACAGACGGAAGACAGAGCAGGCTCCTGTCTGACTCAGCCCAGGTCCACGCGGCGGGCTGTCAAAGCCCATCATCGTCACACACTCCTGCGATCAATACCTTACAGCCTCCTGACAGGGTGTGTTAGTGCAACACACTCCTCTTTTCTCTCACAGTCTTAACCAGAAAAAGCCACAGAGACAAGAAAGGGAGAGAAAGAACAGAGCCAAGATTTGTGTTGTTAGTGACAATGTTCACGTTTCTATTTCTCTTTGGTTGACTTCATATTTGCAACAGTTTATGGGTTATTAAATTGAGTGTTCAGTAACAGTGTAATGCAGAGTTTGATGAATTTCCTCCACATTTTCCCTCTATTTAAATTCAAAAGTGCCTTTCAGCCGTGACGCCACACAGATGGAACATTTAGTTTTTCTCATCAGCTGAAGTTGCAATCAGGAATATTTTGCAAATGTATCAAGTTCTTGCGGCAATTCTTGCACAGAACATGATTTATAGCTTGAATGCTTAAGGCTTTCAAAAACAGTTTTGAAATAAAGTTCAATTTAGGTAACACTGGCACAGTGTCTATACAATGATGCTCTCAGTACATTAAGGGCTTCATCAATTGTTTTTGTTTTTCTTATTTTGAGCTACATATTTCCCTGATTCCCTGAAAAGAACCGAGCAACACCAAACAAAGCTAAGAAAAATTTATTCTGAATGATTTATAAGTTGATGAGACAGTCCTGCTGAGTACCAGCTCACCAAATCAGTATTAAAACCCTGTTTTCATTTTAAAGTTATAGTATCTCTCTGCAGGGACGTTTAGAGCCAAGTTGAGCCCTCACCACTTTATTGATTATTTTCACAAAGTTTGAGTTGGAAGTTGGGCAAACTCATGTGAGTAAAGGAGAACTTTGGCTGATCAATGGGTAAGACCTTCTGATTAGATAAGATTCTGATTTTTTTTTAGAGGCTGAAGATGTGAATATTTGTCCAGTTTGTGTATGAATACAGTCTAAAGCTGCAAAAGGAAAGCCATAGCAAGACAGAGATGAAGGGCAATAAAATGTATAAGAGGCTTTAACTGGAGCATCATAGATACATCACTAACAGTCCATATATGGATGAAAGTTATTGCAAAGAAGTGAAAAAAAAAAGACATTTGACCTACATTACAAAATGTCTCCAGGGACTTAATATGTATGAAGCAATTTAAAGTACAATCATGAAAGTTGGTGGGTGTAGTCTAGCCTTCCTTTTAAATCACCATAGCTATTGCAACAGCAACTGCTTGAATTCCAAGGGTATGTGCCAGCTCCCCTTCAAACACAACACACACACATACAGTATACACACACAAACACGCACACAGACACACTTGCAAAATCAATAATCTTCAGTCCTGCTTGACAAACAAACACCACCAGAGCCTCTCTGTAGTACCAGGGTTTTCCATCCTGTCAAATCTTGGTCCACAACTTTTGGACAAAACTGAATCAAGTGTTATCTTTAATCCTTATTATTTTTTTTAAAGATGTCTGGAATCCAAGAGTTTGCTTACAGAGCTTTCATATGATACCAGTACCAAGCCATCTCAAACAAACATGAATATGATGAGGATATAGTGTAGTAGCAGCAGATCTCAACAACACTGCATTATTGAACTACATAAACTGTGTATGGGTCAGTTCCTAAACAAATATATGCTGCCACTTTTAATCAGTTTCAAATAATATAGCAATCATAAAAGGATCTTTAACCAAGGCAAAAATTATCATATAAAATATACATTATAGATTATATTACAAAGGCCTCGGAAAGTATTCAGACCCCCTAATTTCTTGCACATTTTATTGTGTTGTTGATTTAATTTTAAATTAACTGAATTTCAAAGTGATGACAAAGTGAAAACCTGATTAAGAATTTTTTGTAAATTTATAAAAAAATGAAGACCTTCACTCTCTCATTTACAAAATTATTCAGATCCTTATTGCTGCACTTTGTGAGAAGCACATCTGGGGCTCTACACACATTGCACACCATGAGTTGGGCAGTTTTTCCCCATTCTTCTTGGCAGATCCTCTAAAACTCCATCAGATAGGATGAGAAGGTCTCTCCACAGATGTTCTATGAGGTTTAAGTCTGGGCTTTGGTTGGGCAACTCAAGGACAGTCAGACACTTGTCCCAAAGCTACTCCAGCATCATCTTGGTGGTATGCTTTGGGTCATTGCCATGCTGAAAGGTAAAGTGTCTGGAGCAGGTTTTCTTCATGGACCGTGTTTGGCTGCATTCACATTCCCTCCCTAAATTCTGGTCAGTCCCCCTGTCTCTGCTGCTGAGAAGCCCCCCATAGCAGTTTGGCAGAATGCCCAATTCTGAGGAGTCCTGGTGGTTCCAAACTTCTTCTATTTCAAAATTATTGAGGCCACTGTGTTCCTGAGAACACTCAAAGCTTTAGAAATGGTTTTATATCTATGTCCTGATCTACGCCTTACCACAATCTTATCACAGAGATCTACAGAGAGTTTCTCAGACTTCATGGCTTGGTTTTTGTCCTGACACATTGTGAATTGTGAGCCCATTTATATACAGGTGTGTGCCTTTCTAAACTACGTCCAATCAATTCAATTTGCCACAGGTGGACTCCAATCACATTGTAGACACTTCAAGGATAATTATAGAGAAGAGGATGCACCTGACCACAATGTGAGGTGCCGAAGTGCCAATTTACTTCATTATGTCGTTATAGGTTCCTGAGTGTTGATTTCAAAAATTTCAATTTTATCCATTGAAAAAACTAAATATACAACACAATAACGTGCAAAAAGTGAAGGGTCTGAATACTCTCTGAAGCCACTGTACAAGATAAACAATGCAGTTTAGCTTTAAAACTCTGCACAAGTATCACATTCTCATAACAATATAATAATGATATGGTCAAAAGTAAATTCTCCATGCCAAACATTTCAAAATAAAGGAGAAGAAAAAGGCTTTTTAATATAACAAGAACAGCTATCCAGAAATAAGGCTTCCAAGGGCAATATACTATAATTACTTTTGATTTCACAATGAAAACTTGTGTTTGACTCACCCATGCTAACGTCCAGACAGAAAGGATCCATAGTGAGTTACCTCTAGCAGACAGACAGATCCACAGATTTATGTCTTCCCCCTGTCAGGTGCAACTTGCCCTGGAGATCAGATGAGCTTTATTTCAGACTGTTCTCCTACCAAAGTCTTTTTTCTGGCCAGCTCAAAGAATGGACAGTCCCCTGCTGCAGATCAATCTGTTGAGAGCTCCCCATTCTGGGCATTAGGAAATCCTGGCTTTCTTTAGTTCTAAAGGCAAGCGAAAGAGAGCATTGCATGGCTGAACTCTTAAACAGGACTTTCTCATGCCCGCTGGTACCTCCCAGGACAATGCCACGGCTGCTAAAGGTTTGTTTTCTGGTTGTTTTTACTATTTTTGTGGCTTCAACACCACTTTGTTTCATGGCTGTGCTTCGCATGGCATTCAAAAGAATGAATATGAATATTATCAGGGCTTCACACACAGGTAGCACATGCAAAACTAAGTTGACCAGAGCATAAATCATGAGGTCATCTATTTCATTTAAAAAAATATAATAAAAAGATTGTCATGATTTAAGCCAGCAAGCCCTACCACTCACTCAGAGTGGAAAAACCATCACACATCGCATAAATCTTTGCACTAAACCAAATGTTCCATCTACAAGACCTTCATCAGATCATTTACATGTAGCAAACTGTTTTCACAGCCAAGATAATAGACAGTACAAACAAAGGACATTCATTTAAGGCACATATATATAATGGGTAGCACAGTTTTTAACCCATGCGTGATAATGTTAACCACCTCAGTTATGCTAAATAATACAAGGCGGAAAGAAGTTGTGACACATGCATGACAACCACTGTCACCACACATCAGTGAAACATTATGCCCTGTACCTGTTTCTGCAGCGTCACATCCAAACACACACACTCAACTGACATTCTTGCACACAATTTGGACAAAATGAAAAAAATCTCATATAATAACACTTGTTATGATAATTAAATTCAAATGTACAATCATGCCAGAACACAATTAGGACAGTCGGTGACATTTTCACAGAACCTCATCCTGCCCCTTTTAAGTTAGTCTGTGCCTTACAAACAGTCATTTCTTTTCTAATTATCTGTTCCACACCAAAAGTCACAGCTCATACTGTGAGAGTCAACTGCCAGTGTGCTGAGCCTCTAAGGAGGACATTCATCTTGAGGCTAGGAGAAATCTATAACATCATTCCATCACATACACTGTGACATGAGGCCACGGACAAACATGAACCTATTTGATATTTAGACGTCTCAGGGTTAGAAGTTCAGTCCCTGAACTGTTATAGGCCAATTCAATGAGTTTTATAATATCTTTTTGGAGCTCATGTTCATTGTTATGCTGTTCATTTTCAGAACTAAGTTATTTTCTATATTGAAGGCCATTTTTTTCTTGCTATCCCTCCCTCCACTCAGGGAGAAAGAGAAATTTGCTTGCATAACTACCTAAAGGAAAAATTGGCCATGACCATTTCATGCTGACCAATTATCTTTCTAATGGATTTTTTTTTTTTTATGTGACTTGTTTGTGATTGCAAAGTGCATATAATGTTAAAAAAAATCTGCCCTCATTGGACCTAGGCAACCAGCACTGCAACATATTGTACACAGCAAAATATGTTCCAAAACATTCTGGGATTTAATTTCCACATCCAAATTGTTGGTTTGCTTTGAAGGGGATGCAAAACCCCTAAAGAATTCACACTTCCTGACCTGCGGCGTCCTATCTAATGCGTCAAATCTGTTTGGCTTATTTTATGTTTATGTAACCTATGGTACAATGGCAAATCAAAAAGGAAACACAGCAACCACAGCCAGAACAGTACCATACCTCTACATTTCCGCCAGAATGATCATACAGTCGAAATTTCCCCTTATTCACAGATATCTAGGGCGCATAATAAAAGATTAGCTCAGAGTCAAATGCATATGGGTCATAAAATCCCCATGTTACTGTAATTGTCATATTCACATGTATTGTATTTCTGGCCAGTCACCATCAATGATAATGCCTTAGTCTGATTGAATTTGGAGTTTACATATGATATCAAAATGCTAAATATGTATATATATATATATATATATATAACTCTAGCTTAGTGCAACATTCATATTCTGATCACTATATCATTTCCATGGCTTGTTTTTCTTGATTTTATGATTTTTATTGATATATTCTGGCACAGCAACAGTTGATAAGAAAATTCTCCCCCCCCATGACAGCTGCCTCAGGGTATCTTATATATAGCCTCTGTATCCAGTTTTCCTTACAACTCAAGAGATGAATTACCATTAACACCAATAAATGTATGTGTGCAGTAATTCAGAATACCACAAAGAATGCTATTAACTCACACACTATCCTCAGCTTACATTATGCCATCTTGTGAGTGACGTGTTTAAACATTTCCATACCTATGCCGCCCACATCCTGACCTCTAGTTTGACCCGGAGGTCACAACCCCTTCACACCAGCGCTGGGTAAATATTTCCTTCCTGATTCAACAGAACACATTGAGCTGGGTGGGACAGACTACGGCTATGGAGTCCAGCAGCTGAGTCAGAAAGAAAGACGTGGTGTGAGAAACAAATTAGACAAGAAGAGAATAAAGGGAAAATACAGACTGGCTGGTGGGTTTATGTGTGCCACGGGGAGGGGCGACCAGGGCAAACTAGGCCTCTATTCATCTATTATCTTAAAAGGCAGGGTTAGTATACGGGTCCATCCTGCTTTAATTAAAACTTCTGGCCTGAAGTGGAACTCGACCACCGCTCTGGGCTCTGGCAGGGCACACACCACATGTGCAACTGGGGGAGAGTGGAGGTATTGGGGTGGGATGGGGACTGCTGGCAGGGGGGACATTTGAGACTGTTTAAACAAATCAGTGAAGAATATCAGTCACTGAAGCCCCTGCGGGAGATGCTGTTGGTTTGTTCCCCTGCTGCAGAGGCATTTGTCTCCCCTTGAGAGACCATTTTGTCATCTGTAAAAAGAGGGGAAGAAAGAGAGACGTTTCTAATATAAGAAGAGGGAAAGTACCTGCTCAACTGCTCCAGGCATAGAAGCATTCTAGCAATTTACGGCAATCAAGTGTCACTGGCATTTAAGTTGAATGCAGCTAATAAGCTATCGGCTGTCTGCAGGACCTCTGACCTATGTGTGAGTGCGCGGCTGTGTGGAGCTGTGTCCAGCAGACATGCACGTGTAAAACCCAGATGGTCAGATGTAATAAACATGGCCTGTGTTTTTGGCTCACATAAAGGGCATGGTGCTGGTGTTTTATTTCATCAGGGCCTCGGGGCATGAATGTGTTCACCCAGACTCTCAAGTGGGCTTTACGAGGGTGGAGAGGGAAGCCTGTTTCCACCTTGTTTGAAATACTTTTTTTTTTTTTTTTCCCCCTTTCTCTTGCAATGGGGCGCGGCAGTGGGGAGGTGCTGGAATAACGGAGGCCAGGGGAAGGAGGAGGGAATTCAGGTGGCCTCCTGTTGGTGCCGGATGTTTTAGTAAGACAACATGGCAGCGAGGGCCTTGTGACAGAAGTCTGTGCAGAACCTCCGTCGAACAGGCTGCGCTGTGAAGTAAGCGACCACATCTGTTTTCACTCAAAACAATCAGGGGCCGGCACTGCAGGCAGCTTGAGCCTGTTATTAAAGGCTTTCTGGGGCCTGCTGAGGGACGGCCCAGACGGAGTGATTTATCCACTCTTTGCTGAGTGGACGAGGATCGAGTGTGATGTATATGGAGATGGAATTCCAATCAGTCATCCTTGCCAGGACACCTACTCAGAAGGACTGATGAACCTAGGCTTGCTTTAGCAGGATGAAACTGTGCCTGACATCATGCATTAGAAAAGGGATTTCACTATGAGAGGATGTATATGCAGATTAGTTTTTGTCCGTACTTGTTGAGATGTTAAGTGCTAAACTTTTCAGACACCACCAACCACATGATCTCATGTGCATAAGTCAACATTGTAGTAATATATATGGCTGTGGTTTACTCAGCAACCTGAATTCTGAGCTGTTTCATTAAACCAGCTAGAATCATCAGATCATTTATCGCTGAGGGTAGACTTGCAGAGTAGTTTACCTCTCAGGCTTAGAGGACTTGAAGGAGATGGGTGAAGCTCACAGAAACCTAAAACACAGATTCTGAGTACCTTCTTTGGGGCCCTGCCGTGTTCATCTGAACGCCAAAGCGGGCTTTTAAATAATTTGGGGAGAGTCCTCTGGAAACTGAATAATTCACTGCAGCATGATGAAGTCTCTAGCCAGCTGGGTGTTCCATTAGTAGACTCACTACTCGACAGCCCTATTGCCTGGCAGGCCAGTGGAGGGAGGAAGAGCTGGGGAGATGACTATGTCTCTGTGAGGGGGGGGGGGGATCATCCCGTCCTCACTCTGCCCACTTCAATTACATCAGCCACAGGCTCTCTGAAAAGAGAATCAGGCACCGTCTGCCCATTTTGCTTCAGACAAGCCTCCGTCCACCACACCCAACATGTGACAGCCATTCAGCTGTTGCAGTGGAACCTCAAAGGACCCCAGCGCTGGACATCTGACGGGAAGGGGAAAGAAGGAAAAAGCATGCCCTCTGAGCGTTTGACAGCGCTGACTCTTGACATCTAATTCCCTCTGCCATATGACCTAAATATACAGTTTTATGTCTGAACTGGCTGCTGAAGTGAATAACCCCATTCTTGTCCAGATGGCTGCCATCATTGGGCAGTTTTGTCTAGGATAGGCTGGTGAAAAACGCTAGCCTGCTGTGGCATCATCACCAGTTTAGCTCATCTAAGCTCCCCTGGCAGAAGAGGCAATGAAACGAATGGACATAGCAGATCAAACGCTGCTTGGCTGTGACTAAAATCTACTTTCCTGTGAGGCATCAAAGCAAAATAGGATTTTCTGCTGAGGGATATCTCCCTGCTTACCGTTTCTCCCACGTGCCAATTATCTGTGATAGTTGATAGCCAGGGCATGAAATGTGAAACAAGCATGGACCTGTCAGTGAGTTAATCTTCCATACAGGTACACATGCATTGCAAGAATTCCTCATAGTTTTTTCATATAGGACTTAACGTAGCACCCTCATATCGTACTACTCATTCATCTATCATGTCCTTTCTGAGGATGGTCACTTTCCTATCAGATCCAGATATCACTCAGGTTAACGTTGCCTCCTTTCCCAAGGCCTGTCTCTTTGCCTGTGCATGGACCCTGTCAACTCTTGCCCTGAGTGACAGAGCAGCCAGCCTTACCTTGTGCTGCCAGCCAACCTCATTCATAACATCATCACCTTCACTTGGCCATGTCACGCCTCTTATGGGAGATGGATGTCCCCCACCCAAGGACAGCTGGGTAATGGCCCTCATCCTGACTTCAAGACGGGGTGCAATCACCTGTCATTCACAATCTGTATGCTGCAAGCCAGAACAGATAGACAGTGCAAAGAGAAAGAGGAAGTAGTGGACTGCCATCACAAGAAGTGACGAGCCCTAAAGCAACCCACAATTCAGACTAGAATTTAGACTTTCTATTTTCTATATTATGCCTTGTTGACTTTTTTTTATTAATTATTAATGTCTACATAGTACATTAAAGCTCTCTTGTGACATTTTGATATTAACATTTAAACAAATGAATCCATGAAATGGTTACTAAAACTACGAGTCCCTCTGAGAATCAACAGCAAATTCTACAACTTGGCACAGCTTTCAGTTGCTTTCAGCTCATTGTTTTGGATTGCTGTTCCACAAGGTCATACAAACTGTCTCCCAGTTCGCAGACTCACACAAACAGACCTAAACAGCATGACATAGTATAGTCTGGGATATCACAAAATTGGTTAGTTTGATACCAAGTAATACAAAGTGCCAGAATTACTGAATAATTGGCCACACAGTCATTTAATTTCACTGTTGAAAGTCAGTGAATCAAATGCATGTAAAATGCAGTTTCTAAAGGTAATTAGATTACATTTTATGTGTCAAGTCTCCAAACTCAGAGGGTGATAGATGCTAGTATCAATAATCAAAACTCAAGACTCAAGTCTTTGTACTGATAGTATCAATACTTCAGGACTGATCCACCCACGCACAGTAGCAAGCAGAAAATACAAGTGGCTGATAAAGAGGATCAAAAAAGCTAGCAAGATTAAATGTCAGATATCATAGAAAGTGGCAGACAAAGCCAGGGCTCAGCAAGTGAATGCTGGACTTAAAATCAGTTGACCAGAGAATGGAGTCTGTCCATGTTGTCCTGTGTCTGGTGAATGTGTCAGCAGACAACTCATAAGAACTTGATGACATGATAATGTATTTTTGGGCTTGTTGTATATTTTTGTGAACTGCATAAAAACACCTTTTGAGATTCTTATTTAACATATACTTGTTCAGTTGCACAACTGAATAGTATTTACTTATTTATCTCTGTGTTTTAATTATTAACTAACTATTATTAATTGAATTCACATTCACATTCATTTTACTTCTATGCAATCTCTGATAATGGGTAGTTGTCATCAAACAACAATGCCCCAAATACAGCAATTCATTTAAAAATCCAAAGAGATCACACAACCAACATCACGGTATTGGGTGTCATCTGGTGAAAATATGTTTAATATTTGCCACTGGTCTAATTGTGCAGAGACACAATTTCCCTTGAGTCTGTCACTGCTATGCTGATTCACTGAAACGATACAGACCAACATCTTCCTCTTCAAGCTCAGGATGCTTGCATGGTGTAAGTCTAGACCCCTCTGATTAAAATTCAACATCTGCCAAAGTTCTGTGAATCTTTCATTTATCCCTGGGGCACACCATGATGAGTCTAGTGAACACTAATGAACATATAATGAGCTACAAATAGCTTTCCAAATGGTCTGGTTCCTACACTGCTTCCTGTGCCCTTAGATTCATCTCAACTGGAAAAAAAAAAACAACAAAAAAATACACATCAAAACAGTGAAACAGTATTAGTTTATATGGTTACAGAGTGATATGTAAAAAAGCAGAAGATTGATAGTTACAGGTACAAACATTACGTATAATACTATATTAATATATTAAACATCACTAAGTATCACACTCTCTATCACTCTCTCACTCTAAACTAAACTGAAAGTAACAAAATGTATGAGGCATATTTTTCCATCTCTTTTGGAGAACAAAAAACATGACACACAATGGTACACTATGTTCAAGGTGCAGATACTGTTTGAACAACTGCTCGCTTTGTAAAACGTTCCTGAACTTTTACTGATTTAATCCCCCATGTCTTTATTAATAACAATGATGACAGCATATCCATGACTAGGGGCACTTCCTCTTTGGAAGATTACTTCTAAAATCTCTTAATCCGTCACCAGTTAGCTGTTTTCCAGACACCCAAACAGTCATCCCTGCATGTGAGGCAGGCAGCTTTCTAAAGGGTTTGGACTCTCTCCAGCTCTGGGCAGAGGGAGAAAATGACAGAGGGATGACAAAACACAAATGTAGGACAGAGGGAAAGAGGGAATCATCATGCTATAATTCATCTAGTCTCTCCTTCAAAGTGCTACCTAGACCCTTTGCCTGTTAATAAGAAAACACTGATTGAAGTGCCTGAGTAAATGCTCAAGGTGGAAGAGTAGCTGTCTCTTTTCCGAAACGTTTTAAATGCCACGCCGCAACAGTAACTCATATTAATAGTTTTGCTTTCTGGATCAATTATGCAACCCACAACCTCTGTATGGTTGTCCTCCTAGATTTAATCTGAAATTTGTATTTGAATTCTCAGAAATGTTTGTCCTCTTTCGGGACATGACTATGACTACTATTTTTCTTTTCTTTTTAAAAAACATGTTCTAAGGTCAACACACAACCATTGCCATACACTGAATCTGTTTTTTAGTCTTAGTAAATGCGTTTCCATCCACTCCCTTTTAATGCACATTTTTAATTTCCACATAAATGAACTCGAGTGGAAAAGCTAAATGTAACAAAGTGTAATGGAAAAAGACTTATGGAACATGCACTGAAGCTTTCCACTGCAGAGATGAAAAATACCAACTGACAAAAACAACAGATCTGTGTGGAGTGATGAGGAGACTGTGTTCCTCAAAAATGTTAATGGCACCAAACCAGAGAATTAGCACCACCGATTCTTCATCCCAACAGGTCAGAGTTTATGACCAAATATCTGCAAAACTACTGACATTCTCCCCATCATCTTCTGTTGTACTTACTGTTTAGTGCTAAATAGTAAATGCTAGCATGAAAACACCCTAAACTAAGAGGATGAACTTGTTAAATGCTTTACTTGCTAAACATAGGCATGTTAGCATCATCATTATGAGCATGTTAGTATGCTGATGTTAGCATTTAGCTCAAAGCAACATTGTGCATGAGTACAGCCTCCCAGAGCTACTGCAATGGTTGTAGCCTCAGTCTTTTTTTATGCCTCTCACCCACACTAACAACAGTGTCATTTTCATGTTATAATGTCAGGAGTGTAATGGGACCGATGTTGAAAGCCTGTAATTTTGGTGCGATTAGTGAATGATGGCAAACACTGAATCAAGGAAATAGGCAGGATGATGAGAAAGTATTAAATTCAAGGAAGTGAGAGGAAACACAAAAAACGACATCAAGTCTACTTTTGTTTCTCTCATAGACACAACTATATTACTAGCTATGCTTTTGAAAGCATATCATATTGAAATATTAATGGGTGTACATGGAGTTGTATTGAAAGGGAATGATTTAAAAAAAAAAAGATTAAAAAAACAGACTTACAAACAAGATATGGACATACTGTACAAGCAGACAGAAAGAGGGTCAACAAGCTGAAGCAGGTGATGGCAGGCTGAGACCGACATGCTGAGAGGGAGGAGAGATGCTGCCAAGAAAAACCTCATTCCTACCATGCTGTTGCTGTGACAGACTGAGTACCCGGGAGTGACTGAAAAAAATACATTAAAAGAAAAGGGGTCTCTCCTCCTCTGCCTTTCATATTATGTCATTCTTTTAAATAGGAGTTTACCTGAAAGCAGATAATAATCTGCCAGGATGACAAAGGACTGATGTTTGCAGGCTATCACCCTCTGTATATTCACTTGCATCTTCATCTGTAGTGTTCTTACTGGTACCGGGACAGAATACAATGGGAGAAAAAATGCATAGTTGCGTTTTGTTCTCCTTTGAAGAATTTTTCTCATGATTTATCAAGGTTTGATCAAGTTTTAAATTCAACCTGTATTCTCTCCTTGAGGAACACACTCTGATTAACAAAATCATGTAAAATATTAAGTGTGAACTGCTTTTATTAGGGCTTCTATGGTTTTGTCACAGTGACGCGTTTGGTTTAACATGCTGACGTTTGTATCAGAGATGTGGACTGGAGCAGAGGTTTGTGCTTGCATGAATCATGCACACAGTGATTCATGTAGTGTTATACAACAACTAAAAGTGACTCCTTTTTGCATTTGCAGTGCATTCACTACAGATGACTGCTTATACTTGTTACCACTAAGTGAAAAGGCATTAATTACATGTGACAGTAGCTGAGTGAAAGGGCTACACATACTGTATAAAGAATAAAGAAATTCAGAAAAGATTAGTACATGAAGAAATTTGCAGCCTGTGCAGAATCACACAGATCAGTTAGACGCATATTTTTTTGGGGTGTAGATTGTATTTGTTGTTCACAACATTTTTTTTTTATCCTAAACAGAGATTAATTGCTATCTTGTCCAGAAAAAAAAAGAGTATTTTATCCTTGTTGGTTTTAATTTGATCATTCTTACAACTAACCAACACTGGGACTCTGTTTCACAGCAGGAAGTAATAACCACTGGTGCCAAACAGAGAAGCTGAGCAGATCAAAGAAATCTACAAAAAAATTATAATTATATTGTAAAAAAAAATTAAAAAAAAGAGAGAGAGAGAGAGAGAGACAGACAGAGAGAGGAATGGAAGCAAAGAGAGCAACACAAACACACAAAGGCAATCTGCAACCAATTTAGGACCACAACCACTGATTATGTTCTCTTCTTTTTGGATTAATCATTTGTTCTATTAAAAATTGCGAAAAATGCACCACACAAATTCTCCTATCCCAAGAATTCAGTTTACAGTGACATAAAACTACAGCCAAAAATCCTCATTTTTGCCAAGCTTTTCAAATGACTTGAATGACTAACAAGCCATTAAAATGACTAAAAATCCTCTCTTGATAAGCGTATTACTTAATTAACTTTTGCAACCAAATTAAACACATTTATGAGGTTTTTGCTATAAAATAACTCCTCCTCCAACTTAAACGGTGAGGTCACTTGTCCCTGACGTGTCCCATAGAAGCATACCAGCTGCAGGTGTACCAGACCTTTGTTGTCATGGTAACAATAATACAACCTGTATGAGCGTCCTAGTGGCAGGTATATGGGACATTCGTCATCATGGTTACAATAATAAACACACGGCTAAGGTTGTGGAACTGTCATGGTTAAAAGAAACAACATCGACTATAGTGGTCTCCTGTGTTTTGTCGACCCATCCATCCACCCTTACCTCCTCCTAACATGGATTTTGTTGCTACATAACTGTGGGTCAACGGTGCTTGAACTCATGACCAATGGGCGTGGGTTTTTTTTTTTTTTGGTTTTTGAACAGTCTTGTCTCTTTCTCTTTCTCTCTCACCCCCACAATCAATTTTCATTTAACTTCCATCCATCCTCTCACAGCAACCAATCTGCATGGCCCTGATGAAGTTATCATCATTCTCCTTTACCCGTTCCACCCCTTTATGCCCCCAGACAGCTCCCATGTCCCTATAGTAAATGTTTGTTTTTCCAACAAATGTAGGGCAGAGTGTTGGAGGGCTGACATCCGCCCCCTTGTGAGCCAAACACCCCCTGAGGAGCAATGCTTACAAGTGTTGGAATCAAATACATGAGACATTATTGAGATGAGAGGTTGGGTTGGTGGTGGTGGTGGTGGTGGTGGTGGCGGTGGGGGGGGATCCGTGTGCATTCAAAAATGACACATTGCTAAGTTAAGGAGGAGCATGGATAATTAGTATTCAGAAATCCACAATGTGTCAGGCATTAAGATGTGTGTCTCATAACCCTGCGCAGTACTGTGAGTGAGTAAGTGGACTGTAATGTTACCATCGAAATGCAAGAGGCAAATTTTAGAAAAGTAACATCAGTGGTTGTATGCATTATTTTTTTGCCAATATTTTCGAAAGGGCATGACAAGATAACATCAAGCAGAAGAGCACCACTGCCGTTTCCCATTTGAGATTCTTCTGATTCATGTGCACCCTGTTGTGTTTTTATCAGCTACTGTGATGATAAAGAGCAGGCTGACATGTAACAAGGGTCCTTTGTTTCTGATGGAAAAATCTGTTTCCATTAGTCTTTATCAGATCCTCTCTTTTTCAAGATGCCAACTTTTCCATCTCTGCCAAGTGTAAACATTTTTCTTTCTTTTTTTTTTTACTTTGAAAATACAGAACTAACAACAGATGGATGGAATAAATGAGTCATTGAGCAGATGAATATGACATAAATAAAAAAAATGGTTGGAATATGGTTAGGGCTAGGCAACTAAAACACTTGGTTAAGGTAAGGGAAATGCTATGGTTACAGTTAATTAAAGGACAAACATTAATTACAGGTCTGTGATGGGAGGAAATCTCCAGTCTCCTGCATGAGAAATGTGCTACATGCTTATCCATCCTGAGCTCCACACCCTTACTTTCCATCTCACTACATATAAGCATGGTACTTCTTTGAGTCTTGTATTATTTAACGTGTATAAGGGCATTACTATGTAGTGTTTGGACTCTTCTCAGTAGCCTACTTATCTTTGTTGAGATTACGGGGCTGCTAGTGACGTAGTTAAATGCTAACACTTGGATAAATTGAGTGAGGGAATTTCAACATAAATCAATGAATCAGATTCCACAGTTACATTATGAGAATTCTGAAAAACAGCTTAAAAGATGCTATATTTCCGTTTTTGCTACCACTACATAGCCAGTGTTAGCACCAACAGCTGTTTACTTACCAAGAGCAACAGCCATCATTGTGTTTACAAGACAAGAGTTTAGAATATGTCCTCTGTGCAGCGCTACTTCTTCATTATCTTGCACTGGATTAAGGGCTAATTGGTATTACAAGACAGTACTGTTCAGAGCGAGCTGGTTAGCATGCTAACTTCAGTAGATAAGTGATAGAAATAGGAGCAAAAGAAGATTTACTATTGGCGTTAATTTCCACTGGAGACCACTCTCTATGAATAAAGGAATGAAGTTTGAACTTGCAGTGTTTCCTCTAGACTGGCAGGTAAACTGCTCTTAGTGCTAATGTTGGCTATATAGAGATAGCAAAAACTTACATATAGCACCTTTGACCATACCATAACCATAGTTGTTTTGCCATAAACTGTGAGCTTTCCCTAACTTTAGAAGGGAAAGTATATTGTACAGTACCACACTTATATACATGGATCATCCTACAGCTGTCTGTGTTTTAGCAATGCCACATACAGCTGTACAAGGAACTTTAGTGACCAATGGTCCATTAGTCCAGTGTAAGCAACCTGTGTAAACAAATGAGATGTGGCTTTGAATCCGGCTTTGGTCCGCTGAAATGGTGGTTGGTTGCCATTTTTGTGTTTACTTTAATAAAATGTTTCATCATCTTGAAAGCCCCCATTTTTTCCCCTGTACTGTAAACAAGGCCTGTGTGTGCCCCAGATTCTGACCAATACAGTTCTGTACCAAGGTCAACATCAAGATCAACTGTACATTGCACTGCATTCAACATAAACTGTAAGGATTCCTCAAACAGATATCACAAGTGCTGAAAATAGGTATTCCTGTCACATGATTTGAAAAACATTCTGGGAACTAGAAGAAGAAAAATACAATGCAGAGGCAAACATTCAGTTTTTACCACTATCTTGAACTAGAGGATTTATAGAACCTTCAGTCCTACTGATGGATCCAAAATTTGCTTCTCTTTGCTCTTAATTCCCCACATTTGCTATAATTTATCTTATAATATTATATATTTCCTTTGTGTAACAGTAACAGATAAATAAAGTAACAATAAATAAATAAGATGGACAGAGAAAGATGATTAACAACTGAAAATTAATATTTGACAGATTAGTCAGTCATATAAAAAAAATATTCCTTGGTCATTCTAGATTTACATGTGTAGATTTTCTATTATTTGGCCTCAAATCTCAACCATAAATTATTTAACAAGAGTATTGCTTTGTTGCAGTAATGTAGAAGTGTACTCCAGGGTGTTTCAGTACACTGTGACATCACTCTGTGCAACAGAGCCCATTTCTAACCATTCCCAACCAACCTGAAACTTTGAACCAGAAATAGAAGTGAAATATCACCTTTCATCCTAGTGTGCAGTTACTCTTACATCAGGTTTCCCACCATACAGAAAATATAAAACTGCCATGGTGCCACCAATTGGATAAATTACTTTTTTTCCATCATTTGAAGTAAAACTGTGGTATTTTATCTTAATAGATGTTTACTGTAAATCTAATACTTGAAGAAAAGAGGGGAAAGAAGTGGGAGTGAGGGAAGATGCCCTGTCTTCTGTTCCTTCACTTTCAGTATTGATTTGAATAGAAAATGGCATATGCGGCAGAAATCACTTTTCCATTCATCACAGTTGTGGATTAGAGTAATGCCACATACACCACAATTGATCGCACTGGCAGAGGACAAAAAAGCATGGCAAAGCCCGTCGCGAGAGCACTGCACACCCCCGGTATAGTCGTCGTGATGTGATAGATGACTTTATGGATAAATTAAACAATAAGACTAAGAACTAATGCGTGTAATCGTTATGGGATATGACGATGAAATGTGTGCTATTAAAAGAGATTTATGAGGACAGAGTCATGCTGCGTTCATCGCTTCTATAATCAAAATATGCATGCTTTTGTAGTTTCCTCTGGTGTCAAATGCCACTTTTTTTCTTACAAACCCTCACTCTTGGCATTGGATTCTTTCTCTTTGGTTTGTATTGACTTCAGGCATCTAAATGGAAGGAAAAGGTTTCTGTGGTATTGGCAGAGTAAAGAAAGGGGTATATAAGAGAACTGGTTGTCCAAAAGCCAAGGGTAAAAAACACTGAAAAGCATGTCTTTCCAACAAGAGGCCCACTTCATAATGTGGCCTCAGGAATTACATGAAAGTTGTAGTAAAAAAAAAACAAAAAAAAAAACAAGGCGCTGGGATTGTGGCTGCACTAAAAGGGACAGAGATAAAATTGTTTTCCAGATGAGAAAGCATCTTTGCTGCATTCATCCTTTTCTACTTTTTGTTTGAGACTTATTATGTGTAAATGAGCCCCTGGCATTGAGCTCTCTGTGTGGCGGCATTCGGCCCAGGAAGGGCAAAATCACACAGAAAACTCAACACAGCTGCCAAAGAGGCAGGGAGGGAAGCAGTCAGGCCAAGAGTTGGCACTGCACCCATGAGGGCCTACAGCTGAATCCTCTGGGAAGGCTTTTCTCTTTGATAAACAGCGATGTTTGTAGAGCTGTACTCTTCCTCTTTGTTCCCCCGCACCTACACACCCATCACAATCCCTTCACCCGACTCCCCTTATATGCACCACCTTTGATTTTCTCTGCTTTACTGCCTCCCTCTGTTCATTTCTTATGTTCTTCAGAGTTTTTGATTTATGGGACTTTATGGTGCTAATGAGTCCTTGCCTCTCAGAATACAAACACAGACTGAACCACAACAAATACATAACCACGGACAAATCTTTTGATTATACAGACTAGCGTTGGAGTGTCGTCCTGTTAGTGGCACGCTGCACAAGGCGTAATGCATCTTTGCTAAAACGAGCGGCAATTATAGAAACATAGTGAACGGAGTTTGGAATGTCTTCATGTGAGCAGGGGAGTCAATCAAAAGTCAAATGTTAATAGATGCAT